>NDGN011556116.1:0-25375 GCA_002564285.1 Tympanoctomys barrerae | reverse complement strand
CAAGCGCAAGGGCCTGAGTTCAATCCCTGGTTCCACCAAAAAAAAAAAAAAAAAAGAATTAAAAAAAAATAAAACCCCAGGTCTGCTCCCTCCCTTTATGCCCAGGGCCTAGGCTGTGAGGGCACTGCGTACCAGTGCCCAGGCGATCCATGGGGCTCTGCCGCAGCAGCCTGGTAATAAGATCTTGGGCGTCAGCCGGAAGCGCCTCGTCCCCTTCTGGCCACATGATCTCATCTGAAACAAGGGCAGGAGTGAGGGCGGGCGGAACCCCGATTCAGTGCAGGCTGCCTCCCCAGGGCACAATGCCCGCGACCCTTCCCAACCCCGGGAGGGCTGAGGCTCAGGCCCAGGGCTGTGCAGGGCACGCACCGCTGACCACCTGCCCGAAGAGCTCCTCCGGCGTGTCCCCGAAGAAGGGCACACAGCCCACCAGGAACTCGTAGAGGATGACGCCCATGGCCCACCAGTCCACTGGCTTCCCGTAGCCCTGGCGGAAGATCACCTCTGGGGCGATGTACTCAGGGGTCCCGCACACCTGGGGGCAGGAGGAGAAACAGGCAGCCCCAGCTGGGAGACAGGAAAGCAGAGGACTGGGCTGGGAGCAGGGTGGGGACAGCCGAAGGGGCTGACTTGTGTTACTTTTCTCTGCTTCGCTTTCTTTGAGACAGGACCTGGCTAAGCTGCTACGCTGTTCAGGCTGAGCTGGAGCTTTCGACCCTCTTCCCTCGGCCTCCCGGGCACCAGGACAACAGCTGTGTCACTCGGGCTGGCTGTCATGCTCGCTGTCCCCGCGTCCCAGCACCCGGGCCTCACGCTCACGCCGCCCCTGCCCGCCCACCTACCTGCTTGTCCACAAACTCATGAGCATCCTTCTCGATGTGGCCCTCGTACAGGTTGGTGGCCATGCTCATCAGCCCGATCTTGGACAGCCCGAAGTCAGTCAGCTTGATGTGGCCCAGCGAGGTGATGAGCAGGCTGCAGAGGCGGGCAGAAGGGACCCTCAGGGCGGGCCAGCCACCTGCTGCCTGCCCCTGCACCCAGAGCTGGCTGTACCAGACAGGCCGTGCGCCCAGGCCAGCGCGGTGTGCTGTGATCTGCACAGGGGTGGGGACGGGTCACAGGACAGAAGGGGCTGGGCCAGGCAAGGGGGCATGAATGCGGCCCAGCAACTCAGGAGGCTGAGGCAGGAGGGTCCCAAGTAGGAGGCTGGCCTGAGAATCTATGTCAACACTGCACCACTTTGTAGAAGGCACCGAGGATCCACACCTGGGGCATCAGTCCCCATAATGCCAACGAATGGCGACTATTTCCTGGTCCTGAGGATGGAACTGCGGCGTCACTTATGCTAAGCGAGGACTCCATCCCTGAGCTACACCCCAGCCCTTTATAAAAACGTTATTTTGACACAGGAGCTTGCTAATTTACGTGGGCTGGCCTTGAACTTGCGATCCTCCTGCCCCCCTCCCTCCTCCACAATAGCTGTATCCTCGGCCTCCCTGCTGGAGGAGCCCAGGATGCTGGCGCAGTTAGACAGGCAGGCAGGGCTCCAGAGCCAACCCCAGGCCACACCCACAGCCCACTAGGCCCCGCCCCAGGCCACACCACAGACGTTTTGACTCCAACCCTTCAGCCCCCACTACCCCAAGTCCACAGCTTGTCTGTGTTCCATCCCTTCCATCCAGCCAAAACCCACCCCCACAAGCCTATACCCACGGGCTCTGCGGCTCCATCCACCAGTCCCACCCCTCAGAGCTCCACCCCTGCCCCGCCCATCGAGGGCAGGCTCCACCCCCACCCTCGGGAGGGGGGCGCTCCACCCCCTCACTTGTCTGGCTTGAGGTCGCGATGTACGATGCCATAGTTGTGCAGGTACTCCAAGGCCAGCACCGTCTCGGCGAAGTACATGCGCGCCATGTCCACGGGCAGCGGACCCATGTTCTTCAGCAGCGTGGCGCAATCGCCACCTGGGGACGGCAGATGGTGGCCCTGGGCTCGTGCCCACCTCAGGCAGTGGCCCTCGTCTGTCCCAGACAGGGCGGCCCCTTTCACACACAGCTCCCCCCCACCCCCAGCAGGGAGGATGAGCTTCCGTTGCGCCGACACGCAAGTACCTTCTACATACTCCATGACCATGCACAGGTGGCGCCGGGTCTCAAAGGAGCAGAACATGCTGACCACGAAGGGGTTCTCTGCGAATGTGAGGATGTCACGCTCCACAAACACCTGCTGGATCTGGTTCCGCAGCATCAGGTTTTGCTTGTTGATCTTTTTGATGGCAAAGCGCTGCCGCGTGTCTCGGTGCCGCACTAAGTACACGGCCCTGGGACGGGGTGTTGCTGAGGTCAGGGACCCAGCTGGACCCCAACCCAGCTGGCCAGCCTGCACCCTTTTCTCCAGTGCTGGGGACGGAAGCCAGGGCCTCCCACCTGCTCCTAAGTGCTCACCGCTGAGCCACACTGGGTTGTCTGTATGGCTTGTTTTGAGCCAGGGCCTCACTGAATTGCCCAAGGCTCCGCGCATGATCCTCCCGTCTCGGCCTCCCAAGCAGGTGGGCTCCCGGCACGAGCCTCTGCGTGCAGCCCCATTCGTTTATTCTTGCACGCCCAGCTGAGACCCTTTGCCACGGCCCACTGGGAGCCAGCTTGAATGTGCCACATCGGAATGGCAGGAACGTGGCCGAGGGGCGGCTTGAGCCTCTGGACTCTGTGCTCTGGCGAATTTGCTTCTAGCCATAGATAAGCTAAAGCCTGAAGACACAAAGCCGCCAGGCTGCTGGGCTGCAGCCTCTCAAGCCCTAGCCTCGGCGTCCTCCCTCCTGGGGCTCCCCTGCCTCCTGTCCCTTCTCCACATGACTTGTGGAGAAACCTTGAACCTGTGTCCAGAAACCTTGAACCAGAGGCCCCCCGCCCACTGCTCCTGAGCATGGCTGGGGACGAGGCAGGCACCTGGCTATGCTGTCTCTGTCTCCTGGAGCCCTCAGTGTCCCTCTGTGCATCTCAAGGGGAACCCTGTAAGTCTCACTGACAAGGGACAAGAGTTTTTCTTCTTTTTGAGACAGGGTCTTTCTGTGTAGTTCAGGCTGACCTTGAACTCGTGATAATCCTGCTGCCTCTGCCTCCCCGCCCGGTGCTGGGGTGGCAGGCCTGTGCCACCATGCCTGACTACAAGGCACAGCCTGACACCAGGGCTCCCAGGCCTCAGCCACCCGAGCACCTAAGGACTCACCCATAGGCCCCGTTGCTGATGAGCTTGATGGTCTCAAAGTCACTCTCACATGGCTTTCTCCGTGACGGGCCACCCAGGGCACGGTTCTGGGGAGAGGAAAGGCTCAGGTCCTGCCCCACTGCAGAACCTGCAGATGCCTTCTCCTGTCCCCAAGTCCACGCTGCCTGTCCTGGTGCCCAACACCACTTCTTCCCTACCCAAACTTCTCAAATCAGCTTCTCTTGAGGATTTTCCAAGCCGTGTCTACCTCCTAACAAACTCTTACACATCCTCCAAAACCCACCCTTCAGGGCCCTTCCCGGCCTAGCTCCACCAGGCCTCCACATCAAGGAGGCCCTGCCCACTGCTACTTTCCCCCGAAGTCACCGGTGTACCATTTGCTGTGGCTGCCTGGTTTACAAGGGGAAGTGTTAAGACAGGTGAGGATCCGACACTCGGTGACTCACCTCTGGTGACTCAGGTGCAGGGGGCTGTCCTCCATCAACGTCACTCAGAGGCACGATCTCTGTGAGCCGAGAGGAGAGCTGACTTTGCACCTTGTCCCTCTACCACTCGGCAATTTCCAGCAGGTCTACAGGCCCGGGTGCCCGCTGGGCCAGGTACTGCCCGCCCGGCTGTAGGCCCCCGGCCCCTGTGCCTCCTCTTCCTTGCATCCGCCCTCGTCCCGGGCTTTGCCCGAGCTGCCCATTTTCTGCTTCGCTCCTCCCGCTCACCTTCCAGCGGGTCCTTGGCCAGGCCCAGCTGCCCAATGATGTACTGTGGCAGGTCGGTCTTGATGCCCTGGCCTTCCCGTGCCTGGCCTTCGGCAGCCTCCAACAGGTGGTAGAACTCCTCGGGATCGAACTCCTGGGGCGCAGGACAGCTGGTCAGACAGGGCCCGGTGCTGCGTGTCCCTCCCTGTGTCCGCTAAGGCTCTGCCCAATGGCCACTGCCTCTGGGCCTGCTGGTTCCACTGAGTCACAGGTACAGGGCTCACCAAGCACTCGAGGAGCCGAGCTGGCCGTGAGATGATGATCAGCAGCTTCCGGACGAGCTGGACGATGAAGCCAACTTCCTCGCTGTCCGAACGCTCGTGAGCCTGGCGAGGGGTGTGGCAACACATCAGGCCCCGCCCACCACCCCGCTCCGCCCTCTGGCCACACCACAGCTCATCCCACAACCTCTCTGGCGGAGCCCCGCCCCACTCACGCTCACAGAGCTGTCCGGCCTTCAGCCCCACCCCCAGGTCCTTCCTGCAGGCCCCTCCCACTCCGTCCACCCAGTCCCGCCCCCACCTGGCCCCGCCCCAACCCACGTCCAGCAGCAGCCGCTCCAGCTTCTCCTGCATCTCCAGGAAGTAGCGCGAGGTGACAAGCGCCTCACCGGACTTGGCCAGGCAGTCCCGGGCCAGCTCCACAATCTGGTGATGGATGAAGCCCAGGACGCCGTCGGCCAGAGCCAGCCGGGCGCCGGGCGCGTAGGCGGCCAGGAATTCCTGCAGCCGGCCCTCCATCTGGGCGGTGGCCTGGACAGCGACAGGGTACAGGGGATCAGAGCGCAGCCCTGGGGGCTGGGGACCGTGCTGGGGGGGGAGGCCTGGGCGAGGGCAGGGAAACAGCGCCCACCTTGGGGAACCGCTCCCGGTACACGTGGTTCATCATGACGATCTCATTATCGAAGCTGCCGGTAGCACGGCCGGGGCTGCAAGGGGATCAGGGGGCCCATGTGAGCGCCGAGGCTGGGGCCAGAGATGGCACAGGGCTACAGTGTGGTCCCCAGGCCAGCGCAAGAAAGGGCAAAGGTGCGGCCAACCTGAGGCTGCGGGAACGGGGCCGCAGTCGGGGCGAGCGGCCACCGTCCTCGTCCACCACGCTCTCGGAGCTGCGGAAATGCTTGGACAGGAAGCGCAGCTCGTCCGGCGTCGGCTGGAAGGGAAGCTGATGGAGACGCTCCCGGGAGGATGAGCTCGACTGCGGGAGGTGGGGGTCAGGGCCACGGCTGGGATGCAGGACTGTCCATCCCTTTCTCCTGTCCATCTCCTAGGCAGCCCTCAAAACCCCACCTCTGATGTCCCTTCCTTCAGCTACCCCTGTCTGGCTTGAGTCCCACATGTTCCTCTGGCCTGATCCCAACCTCAGTTTAGGGACAGACTGGGGGACCCTTGGCGCCAAGGCTGAGCTTCCCAGTGGCACCCAATAACCCACAGAGTACAGGACACAGAGTGGGTAGCTAGGATGTCTAATGACTAGATAACTATCTGATCGACCCCTGGGAAACACCTCAAGATGTGTCTTCGACACCCCACACCCGCTAGGTGGGGCCATAAGTACCGAGAGGGTGGAGCTGGGCGTGTTGGTTCCATAGCCGGAAGATGGGAGGGATGCGAGGGACCATCTTCTGCCGTCAGCCCTGAGGTGGGACCAGAATGGGGGTGGTGGAGCCAGCCCTGTGGCTCTGGGTCCTAGGGCGGAGGCTGTAGCTGGCAGGTTCCAGCCCCATGAAATGGGGCTCCTGGGCCTTTGGACACCTCCTTAGGAAGCCCACCGTTACCCAGCAGCCAGCACGGCCCTCATCAAATTCTGCCCTCCGCGCTTGGCTGTTTGGGGACAACTACCCACCACCCCCTGCACTGGCCCGAAGACCTGCCAGCCTCCGGTTCCGCAGGAGCCCAGCCCCCTGCAGGGACTCCGTAAGTGCAGCTGAGTTAGTGAGGTTGGCATCTCGGGACCAGGGAGTTAGTGGCTTGTTAGTGGCTGAGTGATGCTTGCCCATTACCTGTCGCTGCGTGGGATGTGGCTGCGGGCACAGAGACAGAGTCCGCCACCAGGGGGTTGGGGAAGGCAGAGGCAGATGAGAGAGGGGTCCCACTGCCGAGGGATCCCAAGCCCGTCCCCCGG
Source organism: Tympanoctomys barrerae (assembly GCA_002564285.1). Classification (NCBI taxonomy): domain Eukaryota; kingdom Metazoa; phylum Chordata; class Mammalia; order Rodentia; family Octodontidae; genus Tympanoctomys; species Tympanoctomys barrerae. Next base: position 19,274 of record NDGN011556116.1, on the reverse strand, counting down.
GGACACCCACAGCGCTCACCTGCGGGCGAAGGGGAAGTTAATGGCAGATGCAGCCGAGAAGTTCCGTGGGCTGTCCAACGGGCTGCTGCCTGCTGAGGAGGAGGTGAGGAAACTGAGTCGGCGGAGGCCCAGACAGGACTCGGTGTGCCTGTCCGCTGTTACTGTACTCACCAGTGGGGATGGACAGCGGTGACAGGGGCCGGGAGAGAGTCGGAGACGGCGTCCCCACTACCAAGCTTTTGCGGTTCCCACTGCGGCAGCTGTGGATGGGTGGGGACACAAGGGTGGATGGGTGGCCAGGGCCTGGGGCTCCAGGGGCCTGTGCCTGTCTGAGTGGGTCCCCCCCCGCCGCCCGCTGCCCCCCTACCCAGAGCCCCTTAGTATCCAGGCCAGGCAGGGAGCGACCACTGGCCAAATGTCCTTAATTATGGACACTGCTGGCACTGTTAATAGCAGAAGCCCTTGCAGCCTCCCAGTGAGCACTGTGTGTGTCCAGCACCCCCTGGGCCGGCTTCGTGTGCGTCCAGGCACTCAGGAGGCTGAGACAGGAGGTTTGCAACAACTTTGAGGGCAGCCTGGGTGACACAGAGAGAAATCCTGTCTTGAAAAAACAAAACCATAAAGAAAAACCCCAAACCAGCAAAACCCCCAAATTCAGCTGACAGCCTTTCACGATCCATTCCCCCAGCGTTGCCCCACCCCTCAGCACTCCCTGAGTGTGCGCCTGTGCCAGCGAGCCCCCCAGCCTGTCTCCCCCAGCTTCGGGTCTGTCCCATGCCTGCCAATTGCCCCGTACCCCCTTCTGGCTGGCCCACAGGCCCCTGGCGTCTCCTGCTGCCGGCAACACCCCCAAGGCCCAGCCCAGCCCCCGCCCGCCCGCCCGCCGCAGCGGCAGAGGCGGAGGGACGTCGGGAGCTACATGTCCCAGCCAGCAGTCGCTCGGCAACGGCTGCCTCAGCCTGACAGGCGCTGCAGCCCACGCGCCGCCAACGCGGCCCGGGAGCACGCAGGAGAGAGGGCCCTGGGCCTTGGGTGGCGGCGGAGATGGCCTGGAAGAGGGGACAGCTCTGACAGCAGACAGTGCAGGAGATGGAGATGGGGTCAGCCTTTCTGCAGCTCTACCCAAGGTGTCTCTCTGAACCTCAGTTTACTTGCCTGTGTGCCCCAAAGGATGGTGGGAGAACACATGTGATGCACAGGCGGTCTAGTACCATTCTCCCTCTCCAGAACGGACAGTGCCCTCAGAGGGAGGGCCAAGGGCTCAGGTGATGCCTCTGCAGTGACACCCCGGATCCCAAGAAGCCCCCAGTGGGAGGGAGACCAGTCACAGCCGCTGCCAACTTGGGAAACAGGCTAGAGATGCCAACAGTCCCAGGGATTACTGTTGTTGTTGCTGTTGATTTTGAAACAGAGTCTGGCTATGTAGCTCGGGAACTCACAGGGATCCTCCTGCCTCAGCCTCCCCAGTGCTGAGATGACTGTCCTTGCCTGGCTCAAGGTGCTGAAGCAAAAGTGAAAAACAGCAGGTCCTTGTGCGACTTCCTGCCCCCTCTTCCTCCCCCGACACACATGTGAGCGTTGCCTGTTGCCACATCCTCTCTGGCCAGGCGTCACCTGGGTCCTCCCCGCTTGCTGCACCCCACTGCATTGTTGTCGCATTTGTGGGGACACCAGTGAACTGGGGTGGCCTCCCTGGGGCCCACAGGCCATGCCCTGAACACACAGCTCAGCTGGGGTCTCCAAGGACAGCCCCGCTTTACCCGTTCACCTCTGCAGCAGCTACTGGGTGCCAGCTGTCTTTACAGCCCTTCTGGGCCAAGGGAGGCTGGGGACCCTAGAAGCCGGCACCTGATGGCCTCTTCGGGCAGCCCGAACCCACGGACAAGCAGAAGAAGGCGTGAGCAGAGCCCTGGTCACTTCAGGTGTGCCGTGCGTGCCCACAAATGTGTTCCCCTTGGAGCAGAGCCTGAGCCTGGGCTTGCCATCCAGGACTTCCACCGCCAGAACTTGGCCTGGCTGACCAACCAAGCACAGAGAGGTCAGGCAGCTGCCTGAGGCCACACAGCACTGTGTCGTGAAGCTGGCTCCGTAGAGCTCTGCCTCAGCCTCTCAGCTTTCCACGGGGGAACCCAGATTCCAGGAGGCCCGACCCGGCCTGGGGTGAGCCCCAGATCCACAGGCCTCGCTCTCCACCCACAGGCTGCCTCCCGCAGCAAATGTTTGCTGCGAGCCAGCGTTTCCGTTGAGCGCCCCCGGGCAGAGCGGCCTCGGCTTTTCCACGCTCGACCTGAGACCGAGGTTCGAATCCCAGCTGGATCCCATCCCGCAGTTACTCCAGTGGTCGGGGATCGAGGGGCTCAGGACGCTCTCTGCCCCCGCCCCCGCCTCCCGCGTTGGCCCTGGGAACCCGCCACGCCGCGGGGACGCCCGCGTCCCCTACCTCTTGGAGCGCTGCAGCAGCGCGCCCTTGGCCAGGCGGCTGCGGTGCCCGGGGGCCGCCACCGCCGTCCAGTAGCTGGGGTCGGACATGCTGCTTCCCTTTGTGTCGCCGCCGCCGCCACCGCCCGAGGCCCGGGGCGTGCAGGGGCGCAGCGGGCGGGGCGGGGCGCGACCCTGCGATGGGATCGGCCGGGAGCCCCGCAAGAAGGGTGGTCGGGGGCGCGGGGCCGCGGGCGGGGGGCGGCGGGAGGAAGCGCGCGCCCAGAGGAGCGCGGCCGGGAACCCCGCCCGGGAGGGCAGGGGCGGGGCCTGGATCAGGGGGCGGGGCCTGGACGCGGAAGCGAAGCCCCGGGCTCGCCTGCGGGCGAGTAGGCGGGGCGTTGCTATGACTGAAGGCGGCGGGGCGGGGCGTTGCCAGGGCTCGCGGGGGCGGGGCGTTGGCAGGGAGTGCAGCTTGGCCTCCTTTGCCCTGTAAATCCCGTCGCCGCCCCTTTCCTCCCTCGTCACCCCACACCGTGCTGACCCCAGCTCTGTGCCACATTCAAGGCCCACCCTGCGACCTGGCTCTGTTTCTGCCACCACACCCATTCTGGCTCCATCGTTTCGAATTGGCGTGGCAAAATCCAGTTCCCTGGCCGCAGTGCAGCCCTGGCTTCGGTTAGTCTGGTTTCGCTTCTCCAGCCTGGGGGCTCTAGGGGCACCCTGCCTGCACTGAGGGCGGTGCCAGCTGCATCAGGGCCTGACGTCCCACCTGTGCGTGGTGACAGGGAGCCCAGGGCCCTATCTGGCCTCTGTCTCTGGGGCCTGCCGGGAACGGGGCAGTCAGGATAGCACAGAGGCCTGCAAGCGCTGTTCACTGTCCTTATATGTGCGTGAACATCAGGCTAACTTAGAGGAAACCGATACACAGGTGGCTGCTGTCGCCCAGTGTGTAGTCCTCACCCTCCCTGATTCAAGTCGCAGGCTGGCTCCACTGGGTCTCCTCCATGCCCAGTGCCACCCTGGGAATCTGCATCCTCCTACGCAGGCTTCCCAGACCCAGAACTCAAACACCCACAAGCGCTTCTTCATTCATTCAACAAACACAGCCTGAGCCCGACCCGTGCTGAACCCTTCGACCCAACGAGGACCAACATAAATCCAGTCCTTAAGGCCCTGGGCTGGGCTGGGGGACAGAGAAGATGCAGGAACAATGTCGGAAGACAATGACAAATGCGGTGTGAAATGGGCTGGTGGTGGCACGTGGGGGGGTGGACACCTCAGCCAAGGACCCACTGAAGAGGTGACACTGCACCCCGGGGGCACTGAGGAAAGAGGAGCTGGCCATGGAGATGGGTGCCAGGTGGCGCCCCTGGGAGCAGCCTAAGGGTCACAGTCAGGGACTCGGAGAGCTGTGGAGGCTGCTTGTGTACAGCAGGGAAGGAGTGATTCTTTTGTGTTTGCCGTGGGCAGCAGGGGACAGGGAAGAGGCCCATGAGGTACTGGGACAGTGCTGAGGGACACTGAGGCACAGATCAGAATGGGGATGGGGAAAAATGAGGGTTCTACAACCCCCCCCTCCCCTATAGTAGGAAAGGAACCCAGGGCCTTCACACTGAGATGCAACCCTTCTCATTTTAATTTTTTTTTTTTTTTTAATTTTGAGATAGGATCTTGCTAAGTCAGTAAGTTTTCCCGACTGGGCTTCAACTTGCAACTCTCCTGCCTCAGCCTCCCAAGTGCTGATATGACAGACTTGCACCACAGCGCCAGGCATTGAAGCTGCTCTGTGCCCCAGGGGATGCATGAAGATCAGGAGCAGGAATAGTTCCCTTGGGCGCAGGCGATGGAGCCTCCCAGTTCTGCGGGCCCCAGCTGGGGTGGAAGCCCGTCAGTTCCCACCCAGCCCAGGCGGGGAAACACTTCTGCACATGCGCAGAACATAGCCACAGGCGCTCAATGACAGATGCCAATGCTCCTGTGGTCCCCAGCACCTGCCTCTCCCATACCCACCTTGCCCTGGAAGGCGGTCTCTTGCCCCCACTAGAGGGTGGCCTCCCACGCACACTCGCCAATCCCTCCTTGGCTCCTCAGCGCCCTTGCTACAAACCCATGCTGCCCCCACTGCTGCTACGTAAACCTCCTGCATGCGGCCTAGATCTCTGGGCCACTGCGACCTTGGCGGCTGCTTCTCTCTGACACATGGGGACCGTGACAGCACAGCCCAGGGTAAGTGTACCGAACCCCACACAACCTGTAGTCGTTCCAGGCTGTCAGTGCCTCTCCCGCCCCACATCTCTTGGCTGAGCTAGAAATTCCACCTTCCTCCTGCCTTGGCATTCAAGGCCCCAGAAGGAAGTGCCACCGACCGCTGGCATGCCCGTCCGCCATGGAGCCTTGGAGCTCCTCATTCATGCAGACTGCACGTTAAGACAACTCCATGATCATATGAGAAGACACAGGGGTCACACTCCGGCCAGGGGTCCCCAAACACGCACAGGCCATGGCATGAGGTCTGGGAGGAGGCAGGCACGGGGAGCCCTCCCCTCCGGGGGCCTGGCGAAGACCCAGCAGACAGGGAAGGGAGCTCTGGGGCTGAGGGCGCAGCACGCACCAAGGGCCCGGGGCCCGGCCTGCCTGCACCTGCACGCCCAGGGAGGACTTCCTGCGAAGGATCTGAGGGCCTCACTCCTGCTAAGGTGTACAGGGCTGGGACACAAGCCCAGAGAGAAATTCCTGGTATCTCCTCAGGTTCAGGGCCAAAACCCGCAGGCAGGGACCGGGATGCTTGGGTCGTGGGGCTCTGCTGCCCTCTGGTGGCCACTGGGGAGGCTTGGTGACCTCTGCGCCCCTTGATAAAACCCGCTGAGCAGCTGGCTACCGGAGGCCTGTTCGGCTCACGCAGAGGCCAAGCACTGAGGGCTGGGCCGGACACAGCCCTGAGCGACGCCCGCTGAGATCCCAGGCCCGTGTGCTCTCCTGTGGCCCCCGGGCCAGGTCCCCATGCCCCGCCACCCTCGGTGTGGGTGCTGCCCTACTTGCCTCCCATCTCCGAAAATCCACTGCTGTCCCCATCACCTCCCTGTCAAGGCAGCCAAAGGCACTGCAAAAACTTCCACCCTGCCCAGGACCTTCAGTGTCTGCCACCAGTCTCCCCAAGCTCACATGCCACCTGCCCGAAGTTCCTCACTTGAGAATGTCTGTTATCCATTCCTGTGTTTGCTGGTCACCTCCCCCGGGGAACTGACAACTCCCCAAGAGAGGGACAGTTTTCTTCTGATCCACATCTATGCTCTTAGCACCTGGCACCCAGTAGGCACCTGCTAAGTACTTGCTGTCTGCGTGAAGGTACCTGCTGTCTGACACTGCCTGTGGGCTCCATATTGCTCTCTTCTCACTAAAAGCCAACAGAAACGGCCAAGCAACTTATTCATACTAATGTGTGAATGACTGCCAAACAAAACACACAAGGAGGCCATGACACTCTCAGGTACACAAGTGAAAGCCATTGTGCAGGGTGTCACCAACCTCCTACAGGCCTCAGATGCAAGAACCTCAGTTTGGGCAGCTGGGACGTAAGCTGGTCTTGGCCTTGCTAAGCATTCTGGTCCTGCCCAGGTCCTGGGTTCCTGGGAACCCTGCACCTGCCCCAGAGTCCTTGGGCCACAGCTCAAGTTCCACCTTGCCCGGCCACCTGTCACGGGTAGAACCCCGCCGGCCAGGCCCGAGGAGGCAGGAGCGCTGCGTGCGGGGTAAACTGAGGCCGTGAGTCACTCACCTCCAGAGGTGCAGGCCCAGCGAGGGGCTGCAGGGGCTGCAGGGGCTGCTGGGGCTAAGCAGCGCCGGGCTCTGGCTGCTCGGGGACAGACTGCGAAGAGAGAGGCGGCCGTGACCTGGCGGCGACCGAGAGCGTCCCGATCCAGATCAGACTGCTGGGGCCCGGGAGGGCTCCCCGGAGGCGGCGCGGGGACGCGATCAGGGCGGTGTCGGGGTCCTCCTGGGTCCCCATGCCCGCGGGAAACTCACTCGAGGGTCAGGGCTGGGATGTGCAGCTTATCCCTGCGGGACTTCATGGCCAGGCCAAGCCGCGTCAACACTGCCGGCTGCCGACGCCCTGCGGGAGGCCTGGGCCAGGGATCGTGGCGCTATCGCCAGGCGGCGGCGGGAGGTGCGTGGCCTAGCTCTGGGCAAGGCCGACTCCACCCCTCGCGGGCGGGGCGTGAAAGGAACCGCCCATAGGGGGGCGGGGCGACGTCGACCACGCCCGTCATCGGGAGGGGCAGTGTGCAGTCGGGCTATGGTGAGGCGGGGGCGCAGCCGGAACCTGCGCACGCGCCAGCTCGGCGGGCGGGGTCGCGGCGAGCAGAAACCAACACCAGCTGCAGCTTTCCGTGGGACCCCGCAGCCTTCAGGCCACGTCCCGGAGCCCCCGGACTTGAGAGGAAGGGCGGGCTCGCCTCCCCGCCCGCTTCATTGCTTCATCGCGCCCCGCCCTTGCGCCTCCGATGTCACCCGGGCCTGTCCTGCTTACTATGCCCCAGCCCCGTTGCGTGTTCCAGCACCCCGGACCCGAGGCCCCCCGCCGCTCTGGGCCTCTGCAGGAACGTGTCCCAGTCACCATGTTCTAGTGCGCCCTCGGTCTCCGCCTCTGCGAGACTGTCCGGGTGACAGACAGATCTGGAAGTGTCGGCGTCCCCCTCTTGCCCATTGAAGCCCAGGGGGTCCCAGCCAGCCAGCATGGGAGCCGGGGAGGGAGGGGAGTATGTGGAGGAGGGACGACTCCTCAGAGCTTTGTCCGGCCCAGCCCCAGGGCCCAGTACTTTGCCCCATGAGGTTAACAGCTGGCCCTTGCCCTGCCCCCAACCTGAGCAAAGGCCAGGGTAACGTCGGAGTCCCGCCCCACCAGCTGGCCAGCCCGGGACCAGCAGGAGCAGATGGCCGGGCGTGGCGGCCACCCAGCCAGCCTCATCCTCGGAGCCCCGCCCTCTGCCATCCACCTGCTTTGCCCTCCGCCCTCAGGTCCACGCTGGTCTGCGATGCTACACTGGCACCTTTAGGCTCGCGTGGTGCCCCGTGCCTCAGGGCATGTCCAGCCCTCCCCGTGGTGCCTCTCCTCTGCAAATCCACGCCCCCAAGGCCCCTCCTCAAGAGGTCCCACATGCTGGGACCAGCCTCCTTCTATCCCCTTCTGTTGAATTTCTACCTCACTCCACTGTCCCTTCTTCCTGGAATGCGAGCTCCCTGGCATTGTATTGACTATGGGTCCCTCAAGCCTCAAACACACAGTCCGTGCTCCGAAGTGTTCGCTGAGTGAACCCTGAGCCCATACCCCCGGCTCAGACAAATGCACCCGGCAAACACGGGGTCTTCATATGCACATACTTCTGGACAACCAGACGGCGCAAGGCAGGACACGAACCCCTACCTGTCTGGGCTTTGGTATCCCCTACCTGCAAACGGGGAAAACAGTACATGTAGTCTCTTTGCCAGCCCACAGGAACGCCCATGGGAACCAGAGAAGACTGTGTTCTCATGTCCCCCGAAAAGCAATGAGCCCCCTGTCGCGGAAGGCATTCAAGCCGGAGCCAGGGGACTTGGAGTGCAAGGAGCATCTCATTCAGCGCTGGTGCCCTAACACCCTGGGAGCATCGCCTCTACTCAAGTCCCTCATTTACATACATTTGCATAGTGCCCGGGGTTTCCTGGGCTGTCGGTGAGACGCTAGTGAAGCACTAAGGGAATGCCAGGGAAGATCAGGTGAGGAGCAGAGTCAATATTCACAACCCAGGGGCCGGGGAGATGGCTCAATAGGATAAGCACTTGACTGGCAAATGCAAGGATCTGAGTTCAATCCCTGGTTCCGCCAAGAGGAATTCACAACCCAAAGCCAGCGCCGAAGCCCTCCAACCCTCAGCCACAGGGGACTCACCTGCGGCCCCTGCGAGGCAGGCTCAGCTCCTTCTGAAACAAAAGAGAGATTCCATCATTCCCAGGAAATGAAGCCCTTTGAACTCTGTCTGACTTTTGACCCATTAATCCCCCAAACTGGAGCCCGAGGAGGCCTCATTCCCCAGGCCTTTGCACCGCTTTTTAAAAATACATGTTTTCTAAGACAGGGTCTCTGTATTTCAGGCCGGCCTTGAACTCAGATGGATCTTCTGCCTCAGTCTGTGAGAGCTGGGACCACAGACATGTGACACCATACGGTTTAAAAAATACTTTTGGTGGGGAGATGGCTCAGTGGAATAAGCGCTTCCCTAGGAAGGGCCTGAGTTCAATCCCAGGTTCCTGGGGAAAAGGGGGGGGGCAGATAGCTCAGCGGATTAAAGCGCCTGCTTAGGCAGACACGGGGGTTGGAGGTTCCATCCTCATCCTGCCATGAGGCTGCCTGAGCAGCTTCGGCCCCGGGGTGTGCTGAGACAGCGCTTGAGACTGGACGTGGTCGCATGCACCTGTAATCCCAGCGCTTGGGAAGCTGGAAACAGGAGGATCACTAGGAGTCCGATCTATGTAGTGAGACCCTGTAGATCCTGCACTAAATACAAAACAAAAACCAACAAAACAAAACAAAACAAAACAAAAAACCCCAACCAACCTTTTATTTGAAACAAATGGAGCCAGGGCTGGTGAGACAGCTTGGAGGTCTAAGTGCCTGCCTGGCAAGCTCAAGGACCCAGGTTCAATCCCTGGTACCACATGCCAAGCTGGCCCTGGGACCCCAGGTGTACCTCGCAGGCCGCTGATTCCATGTGTGGGGGGGCATGCCTGTAATCCCAGCACTGGGGATGCTGAGACTGGAGGACTGCAGATTTGAGTTCACCCTAGGCGATTTAGTGACTTAGCAAGAACCTGTTTCAAAAATAAAATATGAAAAGGCTGTGGACATAGATCTGGGCAAAGGGCCTGGGTTCAACCTCCAGTACCACAAGAAAATATATAAATATAAAAATGAAGAATTCTATTTTTTTTTCCTTTGAGACAGGGTTTTGTTATGTAGTTTAGGGTGGTCTTGAACTCACTATGTAGCCCTGGCTGATCTCAAACTCACAGTGACCCTCCCGCCTCAGCCTTGAGAGTGCTGGGATTATAGACATGCACCTCCACGCCCAGAAAAATGAATTCTGTTGATCAAGAGGAATAGCAGGTCAGGTGTAATCCCAGCAACTGAGATGTGGGGGCAGGAGGGTCACAGTGAGCTCGAGGCTAGCCTGGGAATTCAAGGCTAGCTAGAACTACATAGCAAGACTCCCCCTGAAAGAAACCAGAAGAATATTAGTAGTTGCTCAAAATAAGCATCCTGCTGAGGAAGGGAGAACTCCAGGTTGTCCCCCTACGCACCTCTCAGACATCCCTGCTGGGCAAGACCGAAAAGCCATGATCTCATGTACCTCACTGGGAAGGGCAGGCCTCAGTGCGCCTGGCTCGCCTCTGTCCTGCGGGACCTCGGAGCGCCAAGCATGCTTCCTGTGGGGATCCGGGTGGCTTTCCACACGGGGGGCAGAAAGCGCTGGGCTTGGGGTCCACGCTCAGACGTGGCCGGCCAGAGAGGAATTCTGAAAGCCCACGTGGCACAAATTCCAAATCTGGGGCCGCCCCAACCAGCATGGGACACCACCCCCAAGCCACCCACCACCTGGCTATAATATCTGCTCCTTCCGGGCCCAGCAAGTGATTGGGGTATAGCCTGCCTCAGTTTCTCCATCTGTAGGGGGGTGAACATCAGGAGGGTTGCGGGTCATAATGCACTTGCTAGTTTGCATCACGTACTGGCGAGCTGGAGGCCTGGAAACTGAGGCCCTGAAGGAAGCCAGCTGCCCACAACCCTTGGCGGAGGTAGAACGGAAAGCCAATGTCCGTGGCACTCCCCTCCCCAGCACACACAGTGGGGCGGCCCGCGTTGGGGACACTCGGCTATTTTTACCTGGGTGGGCTCCGGACTGCCCACGTCCAGAGGCGGGTGTTCGCCATGGCAACCGGTGATGTCATCAGCCCCCGCAGCCAATTGGAGGGGGCCGGAAGCTGCCAGGCGCTGGGTGACCCGGCTAGTCGGACAGGCTTTCCCCCCAGAGGAAAAGGGGAAGGGTTGGCGCGGGTTGGGACGCCACCCTTGGGCCTAATCCCAGCCTCCCCGAGCTCTCAAAAACAAGGCTTTCAAAGGCCGGGAGGAGCATGATCCACCGCTCCGCGGTCCCCCTCTCTGATTGAATTCCTCTCCGCTTCAGGACAAGCGATCGATCGTGGACCCTGAGCTACCACCACCGCCGCCGATGCCTCACAAGCTGCTTTCTGCCCCTACGTCGCCGTGGAATCCTGTCCCAGGCCACCCACTACCTGGCCAGAAACGGAAGGATTCGAACCAGATGCTCCGGCGGTCCCCACCCCGGCCTCACTCGAGGCCCACAAGTCGCCTTCCCCGGCCGGCTGTCCTTGTGTGCCGCCTCCCACCCCGCCCTACATCGCGAGTGGAAGGAAGGGATCTAAACAGAGACTGGGCCTGGGGCTAGGAGTGGGGCCGGGAGGAGGCCTCGCGCGGGCGCGGGGCCCAGGTTCGTGGAAGAAAACATCCCCTCCCCGTCGGTCCACGCGCCGTCTGCTCCGCCCCCGCCCTACCGCCCCCCAGCCGGCTGTTCCTGGGGGGAGCAGTGCCAGCCAGACCGGCTCCGTGATTTTGGAGGAGACAGAGCTGGGCCCAGGCACCTCACATTGGAGGGCTTGGGATGAACCCCAAGTGGCTTGCCTTGCCGGCTTCCTTGAGAAGGGCCATCAGAAGAGCCTGGCTGGCATCACCCAGCACGGGCGAAGGGCGGAGGCCGGCTGGCTCAGGGTGCGGACCAGCGCGAACTACCTCTGGAAGGCATCTTGGAGGAGGAGGCAAAGTAAACCAGGGCATGCAGAAGCAGAGTGGCTTGGAGGAAGGGGCCTTTGGGGGCTCCGTCCCAGTAGCAAGGGACACAGGATCCACATGGGCCGTGGCTACCTTCTCTGTCCTGGAAATTTCCTGTTTGGGGATCCCGTGTTTTGAAATTCTGTCGTGTGTAAAGTGGAGGTGTGGAAAATGATGGAAATAATAAGAATATCTCGGGTTTGTTTGCTTGGTTTGTGCTCTGATCAGGGTCTTGCTCCATAGTCCAGGCCAGGCTAGTCTCGACCACACTACATTGTCCTGCCTCAGCCTACTGAGTGCTGGGATTACAGGTATGCACCACCACCCCAAGCTCCAGATGATCCCTTGTTAATTGGTACTCGGAAATGTTACACAGGACATTGAGTTTAACCAAGCTAGGCAGCATAGCCAAAGCAAACTGCTATGGCATGGGTCAGAACTAAGACCTCTTGGGGCTGGGGAAATGGCTCAGTGGAACATGTGCTTCCCTGGCAAGCACAAGGACCTGAGTTCAATCCCGGGTTCTGCAAAAAAAAAAAAAAAAAGAACTAAGACCTCTCCTGCGCAGCCAATCAAAGGCCTTTCTTAGCTGCAATCTCATTGGACAGTATCCCTATGCTATTGTTCTGACTGGCCAATCACCACTTGTTTGAGCCCTCAAGAGTTTATGAATGACTCTTTGACCTTCACCAATGTCTGACCTTCAGAAAATCTGATTGGCTCTCATGAGCAGCTACCTCCCAGTTGGCTGGGACCACCTCCCTTAAGGGGACAGAGTGGTGAAGGAAGTCACCAAAGGGACTCCAGATTAAGCCAGAGGCCTGGACCTCGATGCAGCTTGGACTGCTAGATCACTTAGCATCCCTGCCCTCTGGCTTCTGGTTGGTAGATTTCCTGTCTGAGTCTCACTCTCTTCCCTCTAAAAAACACAAGTAAATAGCAGAACTAGATATACACACCTGATCCATTAATAGGGACATGTAGTGCCACTTTACTATTATTTTATAACTGTTATAATCTTCTCCCACTTTGGTCTTTCTGTCTCCTTGAGTTTCTGACCTCGTCTGTGTCCCTAGTGGCTGCACAGGAGTCTTTTTGGCCTGCCCATAACAGTGAGTCTTCCCTGCTCTAGGACCTCTCATAGCTCCCCATTCCCCTACAGAGAAAGTCTAATCTCTGCACAGTCAGCACTACCAGCCAGTCACCCTCTTTCTATTTGCTCCCCGGGTAAACAGCATGGCTCCTGCCTCTGGGCCTTTGCACGAGCCACACCCACACCAGCATCCCCGCAGCCCTTCACCTCCCTGGACTCGGCCGGTGCTGGGTGGCTCCGGGTTCGAATCCTGTCCCCTATGTAGTGAGGCCTGGATCATGGTTTTTCATCTCTGAGCCTCGGTTTCTCCTTTGGCCACAAGGACCTGTCATCTGGAAATTCCGCCCCCCCATGGAACAGGCCTCACTTCCTGACGTCAGGAGCGCCCCCATTCTCCTACCCGGAGGCGGCTTCTCTATTTTAAGAGGCTGAGGGCGGGGTTTGCATCTAACTGGGACTCCAGGCAAGGCTGCCCCCCACACTGCTCGCCGATGCCCCCCCACCCTGTCGCAGCTGGGGCCCTCTCTCCTGTCTCTGGCCTGAGCACCCCCATTCTGCACCCCTCCTCACTATGCCCCGGGCTCGGACCCATCCTGCATCCCCGCCACTCCCTATGGCTCCCAACTTAGTCTTGCAGCCGGGTTAGAAACTCTTCAGCCTCAGGGTCCGACCCAAACCCGACCAGCTCCTCGGCTTCCCTCTGCCTTTTTCATATCCACAAACATCCCTTACACCCTGTGTCCCAGCGATGCCAGGGTTAGCTGCCTGCAACCAGGCTCTGGGAAGTGGCACGACTGGACAGCAGCGGGACATGCAGTGGGCGCCCCAGTACACATGCGTTGGGTACAGGATGGGAGCCCTGTTCCAGACCTGCCAGCCTGGGCTTCCCAGGGTCCAGCCTGAGCATAACAGCCGGACCTCAGTCTCCATTGTAGAGATGTTACAGGTGGAGAGGCACAAAGGGTCACCTCCCCAGGGTGACACCCACATCCTCCCCACGGGGTCCCCTCTGCGACACAGCCTGGCCAGGCAGAGGCTAGAAAGGCCGGGAAACTGAGAAACGGGGTCCCCTGGCCTCCTCTGGGCCACAGAGGAAGCCTGTAAAGGGCATCGAGGGGGCTTCCCAGACCCGGGCCTCGGTTGTCCTTCTCTGTACGGGCAGGTGGGCGCCTGGGCAGCCCAGGACTCGTCGGTCCCTGCAGCGGGAACCCTGGCAGGGGCAGTGGTGCTGGCGACGCTGGCAGCGTCCTCACCGGCTCCCAGGTACTCGACGTCCCGGGAATGGATCCTGCAGCCCGAACATATGGTGGGCGCTGGGCGCAGGCTGCTGCGGATCGCGGTGGGACAGCAAGCAGCGGGCCGAGCCCAGCGCCCTGCCCCGTACCCTCACCTGCAGCCTCAGCTTCCCCGAGAATTACCTGGCGACACCCCCTTACACTCGCGGGAAAGCAACTGCCTCGTGCAGAGGGCGCGACCTAAGCGCGCCCCGCCCCTGACTCAGTTTCCCCGTGCCCTGCAGGGCCCAGCCCTGCCGGGAGCCCCCATCCCTCTGCGCCCACCCGGGCCGCACCGCCCGCCTGCGCAGGGGCCTCACCTGGAGCCCGCGGCGCCGCAGGAGGCTCGGCTCGTCCATGGCCCGCTGTCCGCGCTGGCTCCGCCCTCCCGCCCCGCCCCAGCCCGCCGGGCCCCGCCGCCGCGCGTCATTGGCCAGTTCGGTCAGCTGACGCTTGATGGCCCCGCCCCTCTCGTTGGGAGGCTCCGCCCCCAGAGAGGACAAGCCGGCCCCGCCCCTCCAGGGCCTGTCCATGGGCAGTTTGCAGAAATAAACATTTTGTTGTTTTTTATGAGACAGCATTTCGCTGTGCAATCCTGGCTGGCCTTGAACTCACTGTGCAGTTGTCCAAACTAGCCTTCGACTTTTGGCGATCCTCCTGCCTCAGCCTCCTTTGTGCTGCCTTCACAGGCATGCACCACCACACCCAGTAGAAGTAAACATTTTTGCAGTGAATCTTCCTACAAGTGAGGAGACGTTACTCACCGCCCTCTGCAGGTTAGCAAACTGAGGCTCACGAGGGCTCATGAAAGTGCCCAGACCATGCAGTGCGATTCCAGAGACACTGTCCAGAGGCAAACTTTAAGGGGCCCCAAACTCGGCAATCGGGAAGAGTTCTATTGTTTTAGACCGTCCTGCCTGCTAGGCCCTGTCTGGAGTGTAGAATGGGTGCATCCCTTGTTCGGAGTTGGTACAGGCACAGACCACATCTTAATTCCTCTGTCTCCTTCCTTCTTCCTCCAGGTCTTGGTTTCCTCCCTTCAGAGAAAGGCCCATTTCCCTACTTCCTGTTATCTGTCTTATTTTTGCTTGCTATTTACACTTCCGGCCAAGGTGCTGCACACCAGTAATCCCAGCACTCTAGGAGGCTGAGGCAGGAGGATCTCAAGTTGGAGCCCAGCCTGGGCCAATTTAGCAACGTAGTGAGATTCTGTCTCTAAATAAAAAAGTTTTCAAAAAGGGCTAGAGAGATCAGTGAGCTCCTGGGTGCATTCCCAGTTGGGAATACTGAAGATGAAACAATGGAGCTCTTCCCAATTGGCAAAACATTGGATTCTTCCTGAGATTCTGAGACAGGGCCTCTCTATGTAGTTAGGGCTGGCCTAGAACTCACAGCAATTCTCCTGCCTCAGCTTCCCCAGGGACAGGATTATAGGTATGTGCCACCCTGCCCTCCTCCAACTGTTTTAGGAGCGTGAGATTCCACCAGTTTATGCAGCCAGATTGAATAAATCACAATGCGAGGTGCCCAAGAGACACTGAGTTTTCCCACACAATTATGTAAGTTGGCTTAACTGGGCTGGGGTGTGGCTGGGTGGTAAGCGCTTGCCTGGCACAAAGGAGGCCCTGGATTCCATGTCCAGTGCTGCGAGAAGAAAAGTCAGGGGGCCGGGGCGATGGCTCAGTGGAATAAGCGCTTCCCTGGCAAGCGCAAGGACCTGAGTTCAATCCCTGGTTCTGAAAAAAACAAAACAAAACACAGTCCAGGGATTTTAAGTATAGCTACAGACTTGGGTAACCAGGGCCAGTATATGATTCCAGGACACTGTTATTCTCCTCACAGGAAACTACATTCCCACAAGCCGTCACTGCCCACGTTGAGCCCTCAGGCCTCTGGGATGTGCCTTTAGCTTCTTTCATCCAGGTCGGTTCATCTACACGGAGCGGATATGGGCTTCGTTTCCGATCACGGCCCGTGATATTCTGCCGCGAGGACGGACGCTTGGCCGGCTGAGCTTGCTCGGCTGAGCTTTCTTCTGCTCCGGCCCCCTGAAGAGAGTTACTGGGAACAACTCTCTCGCGCAGAGCGAGCGCGGACTTCGTGAGGCATGAGTTTTCCGTTCCCTTGGGGATGTACCTGGGAGTGGATTTCCCGGGCCATATGGTACCTCTGCGTTTTAAACTTGTGACAAACTACCAGATTGTTTTCTAAAGCAGCCGCCCAGTTAAACTTGTATTTCAACAAACAAGGAGTAATTTTTTCAGTAGAAGCATGTCTCCTGCCATACTTGGGGCATAGTTGTGCTAAAAAAACGATGTGTTGAAATTCGAGCTGAGGGCCGGGGAGATGGCTCAGTAGAATCCGCGCTTCCCTGGCAAGCACAAGCTCAAGGGTCTGAGTTCAATCACCACTTATGGGGAAAAACAATTCAAGCTGAGCTTGCTGCAACCCTGCCATAGGTGAGCCCTGACTGTAGCTTGATTCCCTCGCCCGATGAGTGCTTGTCTCTTGCCATGACCAACTCCTCCACTCCTTCTCCTCCTCCTGCTCCTCCTCCTGCTCCTCCTCCTGCTCCTCCTCCTCCTCCTCCTCCTCCTCCTCCTTCTTCTGTACTGGGGATTGAATTCAGGACTCTGCGCTTGCCAGGCAAGCACTTATTCTACTGAGATATCTCCCTGGCTCGTGGGTTTTTTACTTTCCCCCCCGCACTCTGGCTACTTCTGAGCGAAGGTTTGTGAGCTAATCCAGATTAGGATGGACGTAGGACCCAGCGGTTTTTGCCTACATCAGCCCCTTGCGATTGGCTCAATGTGAACTTGTGATGGAGGCTCTCAGCCAATCAGCGCCTTCGTTGGGACTTCGGCTGGCATCTTGAGAAGGTGATTCTCCAAACCCCAGGCGGTGGGCTGGCCAGCTGGGTGCTGCTGGAGGGCCCACCACTAGCGAGGTCTCAAATGTCCCTGCCCCACCTGGAGGAAGCCTGCCCAGCACCCTCTCCCTAATGCCTCTGTGGGCACCAGGGAGTGTTTGTTGACTGACTGAAACTTTTCCATGGTGAAGACCTATGTCCTTAAAATTCCATCTTGGATTTTCTTTGGTTTTCCGAGGGC
The DNA here is from genome assembly GCA_002564285.1 of Tympanoctomys barrerae. Taxonomy (NCBI): domain Eukaryota; kingdom Metazoa; phylum Chordata; class Mammalia; order Rodentia; family Octodontidae; genus Tympanoctomys; species Tympanoctomys barrerae. The sequence continues at coordinate 2,495 of NDGN011556116.1, read as the reverse complement.
ATCGACTGAGTGAACAGATACATTCTGTCTTGTAAATTACGTGCCCATCCGGCTGCATTCCCTCACTGTGAGAAAACGCCCGAGATAATCCATTAGAAAGAGGAAGACATGTGGGCCCAGGCTTCTGGGACGTCGTCGGCGCAGCGCTGCAGCGCCAGCTACTCTGACCGGTCTGGTGGGGAGGGAGCTCAGAGTACAGAGCGCAGGACAGAGCTAGGGGCGGCTCGCCAAGCCCCGCCCTCAGTGACATCACTCCCACCAGGCCCCACCTCTCAAGGGCTCCACACCTCCCCACAATGCTCTCGGGTGGGAGCTCACTGTACCCTCCCGCGTCTCCGCGAGGGGCAGGGAGCGTGGTCGATGGCGTTTTTTCTTGATGCTCTTCTGTGTATTGTGTAAAAACCCTCGAATGATCCAGCATTAGAAAGTCCTGCTTGAATAAGAAAAATCTCACTGATGAACGCCTATGTTTAGTAAGTGAACAAAGGGATCTTGTTTGGCCTGCGAGATAACTCGGCTTCTGCTTAGGCAAGTGCAGGGACCCGACTTTGAACCTGGGCGCCACATGCTGCACTGGCTCTGCCCCCGGGTGCGCTGAGCCAGCCACTGGGACTGGGCATGGTGGCACATGTCTGTAATCTCAGCACTGAGGAGGTTGAAAACAGGAGGATCACTACGAGTCCGAGCTATGTAGTGAGAACCTGTACCAAATACATAAAAAAAGACAAAAAACAAACAAACAAAAAAACCCAAAGTGAACTTGTTCTTGTCAACTCCTACTCATCCTGCAAAACCCTCCGTAGATGACCCTTTGGCCATATAGAGGGGAAGCTCAACCTTCCTTGGTTGTAGCTAAAGGTCACTTTCCCTGAGAAGGCAGAAGCCAAGGGGGTGGGGACATTCTGCAGTTCTTCCTGTCACAGTTTCCTGTGCTCAGTGACTTGCTCCTTCCTGCCTGCCCCTCCCCCCAGTGTGCCGGGGAATCTGAAAGCGGGGCACATCTGGGTGTTTATTTCGAGTAAGTCAGGAGGGCCAGGAAGGTGTCCTGAGTAGGCTGCAGGGGAGCAGGGCGGGCGCCCCACCCTCGGCTGGGCGTTCAGATCACGGCTGCGCGGCTCCCTAGCGCCCCTGGTGGAGCAGGCGCTGCGGCCTGTAGCTTGTGCACCTGCCCACCTGGGCAGCTGCGTCTGCCCCAGAGACGCCCTCTGTGCGCTGGGGACTCCTCCAGGAAGCCCTCAGGGAGCCCGCCTCCTCCCCAGCCCCTGATCTCTACTGTGGCCGCGGCTTCCAGGCCTGGCTTCACCTTACCAGGGGCTGCGCTGACTTTGGGGTGCAGGAGGAGAGCGGCCTCAGGGAGGGTCACCCACAGCAGTGACTGTGCCCCTGGCTAGTGAGAGGGCCTCCCTTATCCCCCAGTGGCCCATCGTGCAGAAGGGGAAACTGAGGCCCGGGAGAGTTCACCTTGATTGGCGTGGAGGGACCCCTGGGCTCCGGGCATCAGCCCGCAGGGTCAGGGCTCCGCCCCCTTGGAGCTGCCGGAAGCCGTCTCTCCGCACTCCGGCTGGAGCCTCGGGTGGGCTGGCAGCATCTCTGGGCTCAGTTTTCTCATCTGTGAAATGGGCGTGGGTGGGGAAGGCATCTCTGGGAACGGGCAAGGCCACAGGAGGACGCAGCGGGGCGAGGCTTTGGCTCAAGCCCCTACTACCTTTTTCATCTTTCCTTTTACTTTGAAAGAGGCTCTCCCTGCGTTGCCCAGACTGGCCCCCCACTGGCCATCCCCTGCCCCTGAGTGGCTGGGGCTCACCGGGGCTTTCCCCTACCTGCCCCGCCTCTCGGTCTCCCACTGTCCGCGCCCATCTCTCCCAGCCCCCAAGGGTGTTGCTCACGCGCCCGGGTCATGGGGCCCCCACACCCGCCGTACCAGGAACAGGACACTGTCCCTTTGTCCTGCAGGCGCTGACCTCATGGGCCCTGGGGCGCCCGGCCCTGGCCAGGGCAGCTGCCCCTGTGTCCCGGCTCTGCAGAGGAAGGGCGCCCACGCCCGTGCCCGCCTGCCCGGGGCCTCAGTTTCCCCACACCCCCTCAGTGCTCTGGACTAGGTGTACATTTTTCCTTTGGGAGAAACATACATTTGAAAATTCACCCTTTTTCAAAACTTTCTTTTTCAATTTTTTAAAATGTATTTGGTGCAGGATCTCACTACAGAGCTCAGATTTGTAGTGACCCTCCTATTTTCAGCGTCCCCAGTGCTGGGGTTACAGGTTTGTGCCACCAAGTCTGGACTCGCCGTGGCGTAGCATGTGGTGCTGGGGATTGAACCCTGGTCCCTGCGCTTGCCTAAGCAGGCATTTAGTCTGCTAAGCTATCTCTCTGGCCCTCAAAAGTTTCATTATTCATTAATTTTGAGGTACTGGGGTGGAACCTATGGTACTGGTACATCTCTGGTTCTCTTTTCTTTTTTTTCTTTCTTTCTTTCTTTCTTTCTTTCTTTCTTT
>NDGN011556115.1:2979-17491 GCA_002564285.1 Tympanoctomys barrerae | reverse complement strand
AAAAAAAAAAAAAATCAGCGAAGGAGAAACCCTTAATCCCCAATCCCTTCCGACTCCCACTTCATTTCCTCCTACAGTTAGTACTTCCAGCTCCTCACCCCCTCTTCTCTTAGGAACACCGCGGCACCTTTCTAAATCTCCCGACGAAGGTCGTGGTGAACTATAAGTCTCAACGGTCCGTTCTTAGCTATCATTTGAGTGCTGCAGGACCTGGGGATCTGTCCTTCCCATGGGAACCCACTGTCATCCTGCCTCCTGCCCTGCCCTGTGGCCTTCCCACCTTGCTGGCTGCTCCTCCCTGGCTCCTTTGCTGTGTCGGCTCCATCTCCCCACCCTCCTTCAGGTCTAGAATGCCCCCCTCGGTGAGGTCTTCCTTATCATATATTTTGAAGGACTCCCCAAGTGCCCACACCCTGTTCCTCCTCCTAGTGTTTATTTCTCCACTGCACTTAACATCCTCTGGCATACCAATGCATTTGATTGCTCTGTTTGTCATCTATCTCCCCCCATTCCAGGTCTCTAACTGGGGGTGGCTTGTCCATTCTGCCCACTGGTGCCCAGAAGAGGGTCTGACACAATGATAGATGTTCACCAAAAGCTGCTAAATAAGTAGTTTCAGAATGACACAGAATATTAAAACACAATGTGTGGACATTTTGGGAAGTCTTGGATTTTTCACTTATCCCATTCCAGTTCAAGAGCAAATATATTTTCTTTTTAAGAACAAATATATTTTCTAAAGACCCTGATCTGCCTGCTGCTACCTCTTGGGAAAGATTTTTGTTTGTTTGTTCATTTTGTTGTTGTTGTTTGTGCTCTGGCTGCTGTAGTCCCAGACTTGGGAGGCTGAGGCAGAAGGATTGCAAGTTCAAGGCCACCTTGGGCTATACAGTGAGCTTAAGGCCAGCCTGCATTACATGAGACTCTCAAAAAGAAAAAGAAAGAAAAAAGACGATGTATTAGCCTCCTGGTGGCAGCAATTAGTGCAGCCACCTTGAAGCAGCCGTGCTACTGCCCCACCTTTGGCTGCCAAGTGACTGCAAACACTCATTTTGCTTTTCTGTGCTTGAGGGAGGTTCCTGACCTTCTGCCCTGTGGCTGTGACCGCTCTTTGCCTGGCCCCGCATAAGTGCTTGACTTTTTCACACCCACTGCACAATGTGCAGCACCGTTCTGGAGCCTGTGCCCACCCGTACTGCACTTTGGAGAATCCAGTCTTGTTTCTTCTTTTCTGTGGTAAAGATGATTTTCCAGCTTCGAACAGGGGTGGGGGTGGAGATGGGGGCGCCTCAAGAATTGTCCACGAGGGACGCCACGGGAGCTGCCTGTGTAGATGCCACTCACCAACTGCTGCCAGTCTGACTCATCTGCAAGTGTACGTGGCCCCTTGGGTGCCTGGCGCCCTCTGATCTGAACCCTGAGCTTAGTGCCCATGTACTCCACATATCCCAGGTAGCCCCCAGCCTGTCATTCTCCTCCAGTGCCACCTGGGGTGGTCTCTGGGCCACTGAAGTCTTGGCCTAGAGTAAGTGTCCCAAGTGCTACCCAGCCAGCTGCCCTGGTGGCCCCAGTGCCTACAGCAGCGCCTTCCCAGTACATCGTTTGTCCTGCAGTACTTTGCTGTCCCTCAAACAGCTGCGCAGGCAGGCGGCTGCTACCCGCAGTGAGTCACTCCCACATGGCCCCATTTTGGTACAGTGGCACATTTCCATGACTCAAGTTTTCCAGGCTGGAGAGAACCTGGAGGGAAGAAACAAAGGAGGGCGAGTCAGAAGGGACACACACTGGCTTTTTCTGAAAACTACTGGAGCTTTTGTTGGGTTTCAAAAAGCACTTGGATTCCCCACTCCAACCCTACTCCTTAGGTTGGCCTGTCTGCTCCTGACTGAACAGGCCCCCAGCCTCCCTTTCCAGGGTCACCTCTTCTCACTCTCCCCTCATCATCATGCATCTTGTCATGACCCTCTTGTCCTATCTTCCCTCATAGGTGGTTTCATGAAGGCCTCTCAAGACACCAAGCAGAGAACTTACTTATGGGCAAAGAGGTTGGTTTCTTCATCATCCGGGCCAGTCAGAGCTCCCCCGGGGACTTCTCCATCTCTGTCAGGTACTGGCTACTCCCAGCAAACCCTGACCCTTCCCAGCCCTTAACTGCCCATACTGCTGGAGCCAGGAAGTGACTTCTCTAACGTGCTGCAGGGATCAGAAGCATGGTGACTAAGGGGACCAAGCACAGTGACATCTTATCAACTGTGCTGCTGCCTGTTTCCTTCCCAGAACATGCATCCATAACCCTTAATACGTTGGTTTGTGTACAAAAGTATACACATGTGCATTCATCTGCCTCCCCATCTCACCCAGGTGCATCCGGGAGGGCGGGATTTTTATCTGCTTCATCTTTGTGCTCATCGCAGAGACTGCCACAGTGCAGATGATTGAGGTGTACTCGTGGAAGGGGGGGAGGAGCAAAGGAAAGAGAACTTCTCTTGACCATATTCATCCGGGGGTTTAGTATCTTAACCTTTTCTATTACTACTGATGTCCAGCTGAGAAGAAGGGTCAGAGAAATGTAGAAATCCTAAGTCACTGCTATCTGGTGTTTGTACAGCTGAGCACAAAGCAGAATGGCTTCAACACATTCTGGTGCAGTGAAACCGAGACCAACAGAAGGAGGCAGAGGAGAGCCAGGTGGGGGGACTGCAACTGCAGAATGTCGCTCCTGTGCAACACAAGCGAGAAAGTGACTCAGTCTAGGCATAGACATGACCCAGCCCCGAGCTAAGAGGCCTGAGGTCTGCACACAGTGCATGTGGTCAGTGTAGGAGGGGCTGCAAGTCAGGCTTGGGGACCGCATCTGAAAGAAAGTACAAGACACGGAGCTGACAGCAGACAAGAAGGCCTGGCAGCCTGTACGGGTCATTGGCAGGAAATGCTGATCTGGGCTTTTCAACACTATTGAAACGTGTGAAGTTTTACTGCTTCGAGTACAGAAATCCAAGCTCAGGTCATAAACTGTGACTGCCAGTCAAATCAGGGTGTTTTTTTTTTTGTTTTATTTTGTTGGCAGAACCAGGGATTGAACTCAGATCCCTGCGTTTGCCAGTCAAGCACTTATCCTACTGAGCCATCTCCCCGGCCCTTTGACTGCCATTTAGAAAGAACGGATAGTTTTTATTATATGGAGGGACTTACAAATAATGAGATCCTTCTGTCTCAGCCTCCTGAGAGGCTTTAAGGGCATGTTCTACCTCACTTGGCTAGCCTGGTCTCTTTAGCATTATCACCATTATTACTTAAACTTTTAATTTTCCAGAAATAAAACTTGCCTTTCTGTATTTTAGGTGACAGCAAACACCAGCTTAAGCCAAAATTAAAGTATCACAAAAATCTGAATGTATTAGGTCTTAATAACAGTTTGCTCTGTTAGTAAAACTAGCAAATTGAACTTGTTTTTCTGAGAATGCCAATTAGAAACTGGACCAAGCAATTTGTTAGATTGACAGGCATCTCTTATGCCTTTGGCTTGTGTGGCTATGATCCTGGCCTTTTCCAGCTAGGGATTAAAGTTTATATTTCCTTGATTGAAATGAATTCTGTGGAGCAGTCAGCATTGATTTCTGCCAAAGTCACCCTGGTGTTGACACGCTGCAGCCTCTTGTTAGTGTGATTATTACCATAATCTCTCTGTGTCTTCTACAGAAACGTAGCATAATACAGTCCAAAGCAAAGCCATTTGCATTTATTTTTATATCTGCTTTCTGTCATGGGCTTAGTATTAAGATTCATCATAGTTCTATTAGCCTTTGTTAAGGATCTGAAACAGTAGGCTTTAGGATCTGGAGCCCGGAGTTACGTATACTATTTTCCGGGTGACACTCAGGATTTAAGTCAATGGTCATTCTCTGTAACCCAGATCACTAGGGGCCCCTCTGACATCCATTCTTGAAGAGTATGAAAGGGAAAGAGTTCATGTTTCACACTATGCATTCTGTGACTGGGAGATGGTGCTGAGTATTTAGTACTTTTAGTGTATCTGCAGGTGTAAATGTATATATGTTTGAAAAATAAAATTTATATCCAACACAGAATGACTGGATGACAGAGTAAGAAAAGCTGATAAGTCCAGTTCCACATTTCTAGATGGATACAATCTTGGGCTGGCCAAATAGCTCAGAGGATTAAAGTACCTGCAAGCAGGCGTGGGGGCCAGGGATTTGATCAGGGCGTGCTGAGTTGGCAGTTAAGACTGGGTGTGGTGAGGTGGGCCTGTGATCCCAGCTCTTAGGAGGCTGTAAACAGGTGGATCATTATGAGTCTGATCTAGTAGTAAGACCCTGAATACCCTGTAGACCCTTCCCTAAGATACAAAAAAGAAAAGAAAATCCAATATCTCTAGCCCTGGTACAAATATATTTTATCACTTGATTCCAGACCAGGATCAAAAGGAGCTGACCAAAAAGAAATTAGCATGTCTATATGGCACAACAGGGCAAGCTAGTGGCCTGGATCCAGAGACCCAGGGTTCTTGCCTCAACTCTGCCAGTTGCTCATGATGTCCTTGACCAAGCCCTTGCACCTCTCTGAGTCTCAGCATCTTTGTACATGAAGTAAGGCTAAACAATCTCCACAGTCTTTCCCAATTAAACTCTACAATCCATAGAATGCCTTTTCTCCTGCCAAATATCAAAATGCTTTTTAATTTTATGTATGCAAAATATAAACTAAGAACAAGGAATCCTCTTTATGCAGAGGAAAAATGTGTCTTCCTTAGGGGAAAGCATGGATTCCTAGTGGCTAGTGCTTGCTTATGGACTTAGAAAGGACAATGCAAAGTAATGTCCTCATAACAAAAAGATAACAGGGGCTTGAAAACCCCTCCAACTGTCCAGTCCTTGGTATGGTACAGAACTCAAGTGTTGCCATATTTCAAATAGACATCATCCAAAGATCTTTGATGTCTTGGTCTTTAAGATATTTGGCATATTTTTTTTCTGCTAAGTATTGGCTCCACTTTTTAAGAGAGATTCCAGCTCATCTGATTACCTTCTGCTAGTATAAAAATCCCCCTCATGTAGCCAGTGTCTCAAGTGATCCCTCCCACGAACCTCCTGCTGAAGCTTGGCTAGACCAGCAGTGATGGGCAAATTATCCACATCTACATCTCCTGCCCAAAGAAAACTCTACCATCCCTAGGTGCAAACAGCGCCAGAAGCAGGGACATTGCTACTATATAACACACAGCTCGGATTTGTCTTGATCTCTAGACACGACGATGATGTCCAGCACTTCAAGGTCATGCGAGACAACAAGGGTAATTACTTCCTGTGGACTGAGAAGTTTCCATCCCTAAATAAGCTGGTGGACTACTACAGGACAAATTCTGTCTCCAAACAGAAGCAGATCTTCCTGAGGGATAGAGCCCAAGAAGATCAGGTACACTTCTGGCCCAACAATCACCTTTGAACTAGCGGTTTCAGGCAGTGTGAGTTTCCCCATAAATCACCAAGAAAATGCGCTTGATAGGCAGGTCCCCTGAGCATTCTCAAAGGCCAGATAACTGAGGTCAAGTCTCAGCTTTAATCCTGACCTCACATTTCCCAGCTACGAGGCTTCGGAAGTTTCTCTAATTCCTAATTTCCTCATCCATAAAATGGGAATAAGAACATATCATATCACAGGAAGTTATGAAGGTAAAAGAATATGATACACTTCCATCTCCTCCTACATCATCTCTGATCACACTGCAAACATTCCATAATAGTAGTTCTTACTAGGGTGTTATTATTTTGTTATTCTCAAACATTGGCACACCACTGTTTGCAGCCCTTAGCTCAAGAGCTGCCCAAGGATGGAATCCAGGGCATAAACAGCGATATTAGAGTCATCCAAGAGGGCAGGGTGACAACAGAAGCTTTGTGACAGTCTTGAGTTAGAATCGGTGGGACATTGTAGGGGAAAACCAATCTTGGAATTCTTGCTAATACAGTATTATTCAATAGAAATGCATCCCAAGGGCCTAGGGAGATAGCTCAGTGGTTAAGTGCCTGCCTGGCAAGTGCAAGGACCTGGGTTTGATCCCCAGTGCTGCATGCCATGCCAGCCCCAAAACTGGACATGGTGGTGCATGCCTGTAATCCCAGGACTGGGGAGGCTGACACAGGAGGATTATTACAAGTCCAATTCGCATAGTGAGACCCTGTACCAAATACATGAATAAGTAAAAAAAGATTTTTTAAATTAAAAAAAATGCATCCCAAAAAACATAGAAGAAAGAAAGAAAGAAAGAAAGAAAGAAAGAAAGAAAGAAAGAAAGGCATCAGTTTAAACTCCAGGGCCCAGGGAAATAGCTCAGTAGAATAAGTGTTTGCCTGGCAAGCGCAGGGTCCTGCAGGGTCCTGAGTTCAATCTCTGGTACTGAAAAAAAAAATTGAGGGCTCTTTGAAGCCAAAAGATTCCATGACGATTTTGTGTACAAGGTTGCTTTCAGAATCAACTACACATTAGAGTCGATTTCAAGAGTCACTGAATGGGATGCACCTTTGGGCATTTAAGAAAATCATTTGTATATTTGAACAGTGAACATTAAAAAGAAAGACACTCCTAAAACTTTAGACAGAAAAAAATTTGGACTAATATAGTTCCACAGCATTTATAAATTGTACATGTTAATCGCCTTCTGGCAGTTATTGTGTGAATTTAAAATTGCAATAGGTAAAAATGCTGGAGATAATCGGCAGTGAATCTAAAAGCAAATAAAAAATAAAATTCATTACAAGAATATTTAAATGATTTGAAGATACAGTTCAGGGGGGGAAGCATATAAAAAATACACAGGCCTGGGGAGATAGCTGAGTGGTCTAAGCACCTGCCTGGCAAGCTCAAGTACCCGGGTTCTACCCCCGGTACTGCATGCATGTTGGCCGCGGAATCCTGCATGGCAGGTCTATAATCCCAGCGCTGGGGAGTCCGAACAGCAGAGCGAAACCCTGTACCAAATAAATAAAAGGTTTGAATTTTTTTTAAAAACCTCTGATTCAATCAGTAAGTTCCTATACTACTTACTCAAGTTAAGAAACTTTTCTATTAGTTTTTTCATTGATAGAGTAGAGAGAACAGTAATAGCTCCTCCACTGGGCTCTCATAGGGATTAAATACAATATAGCCACAGCCCTGCCACAGAACCTGGTTCACAGTGGGCCAGCAAGGAAACAGTAATGTCTCCTGTAGGCTAATATCTGCACGTGTGCACACAATCGCAATATCTAAACTATTTCTAAAAGGAAAAACTGGGTTATAAGATACAAGTGTTATCGGAAGAAGCCTTGACCATACTAGTCAGAACCTGTTCCTAGGAATAGGTCATTTGAAGAGCTTTGGGGAGGAAAAGGAAATCCTCCTCTGCAAGCCACCAGCTGTTTTGAACGCTGAGAAATTATAGTCAAAAGAGGAACACAGGAGTTCAGAAAGGAAAACAAAAGCTAGCAAAACTTTGTGCATCATTTTAGCCAGGAAATGGACAGAGGTATTAATTTACTAGGATGTGCGGTTCAAGATAAGAGAGGCACAGAGAATTGCATTAAACTGGATTAAGTGAGTTAATATTTGTAAAGTGCTGGCATGTACTAAGCCCAGGGCTTCATGTAGTTATTTGTTAAATAAAAATAACAATAAACTATTTCTGGTTCCCGAGTTGTCTCAGCACGAACTAGAAAGGCCTTGCTCCTTCCCAACATGCCCAGCGGCAGGCCTGGTTTCCATGGTGCTGCCAGAATGCTGCTGTTGGGGTCTCTATCACCAGGCTATAAATGACAGCTCAAAATCATGCAAAGCCAACGGCAGAACTTATCTGGAGGGCAGGATGTCTGGCAGTGTGGCAATGTGATAAGGAGAGGTGGCACTGTGTCAGTGAAATGGAATATTTCAGCTTGATTGCGCAGAGAAAAAACAAAGCCACTAGAAATGAACTGAATGGGCCCCACGTTGAAAGAGTGTCTCTCAGCCAGGCACCAGAACTCCTAAAACTAAGAAAACTCTGAAAATGTAGAGGCCACTTTTGACAATGTGGGGGTCCCAACCGGTGATTCTCTTTGCGCTCTCCTACCCTCGCCAGAAGCTCTCGTTTGCAAAGCTGTTATTTGCAAAGCCAGCAAGAGAAGTCTAGAAGCTGCCACAGAAGGGTGGGGGTGGGGATGGGAGGTAGAAGGAAGGTGGTCTGCATCATCATCATCTCTGTTCTCACTCCCAGGGTCACCGGGGCAACAGTTTGGACAGGAGGCCCCAGGGCGGCCCACACCTCAGCGGAGCAGTGGGAGAAGTCCGGCCTTCCATGAACCGGAAGTTGTCAGATCACCCACCTGTGCCTCCCTCCCAGTGCCACCAGCACCAGCTGCTGCCCCAGCCCTTCACCCCAGCGCCGCAGCCGCTACCTCAGCAGCGGTACTTGCAACATCATCATTTTAGCCAGGTAATCTGCGAAGAATGGAGTGGTAGCTGGTGAGTTGGGAAGGAGGCCGTACCCTCCCTCCCCCAAGCTGGCAGGAGGGGAGCAACATCTCAGGCCTGGCTGGGTCTCACCAGGTCTCACAGAGTTCATGAAAAAGATCCTACACCGCTCCCCCCCCAAAATAGAAAGTGCTCTTGGCAAAGACGTATCTGTGAGCTGTGTGAGTCCCTGACACACACGCGTGCACACATAGACACACACGCGCGCGTGCACACACACACACACACACACACGCCCTTCATTCTGAGGACTCAGTGAACAGTCCTCACTGAGGATTCACTTTCCCATCAGCAGAACTCCGAATCTGTTTAGGTCCCTTAACCCACCTGGCTGTGGAGATCTGAAAGTGCGGAAGAAAGTAAGGATTAACGCCCACAATGGAACCTTGCTTATATATTTATTTTATTTATCTCCTGCGAGTTCCAGATGGAATTTCAGGCCACTTGCTGAGAGGGACAATGGAGCCCGATAACATGATTCCTAAATACCTTAGCAGGGTACGCCAAGTCTTTGTGAGCTACCCGTATCTACTCCCCCAGCCTCCTTTCCTGCCACCTGGCCCCTCCACACACAGAGACCCAAATCTCAGCAGCACCTTTTGTTACCAGCATGATGGTTCACTGTACTTTATAAAGCTGTACCCTCTTCCTGAAAGAGCGTTTTCCTGGCCAGTCTGCCCCATCAAATACACTGTGTGTTTTTATTTAACAACAACAACAAAAAAAGAGAGAGAGAGAAAGAAAGAAAATATATATATTTTTGGAGACAGGATCTCAGTAAGTTGTTAAATTGCCCAGGCTGGGCTTGAACTTTCTGTCCTCCTTCCTCAGCCTCCCAGTGTGCTGGGATTATAGGGGTGCCCCACCACCCCTAGCCAGTCAGCTTTCTCTTTTAAGCTGGAGTTCGCTTTGAGGTCTCCCTGACTTAACCCAGGCAGACCCCTTCACTCTCTGGCTGCTTACTTTCACGTGTACAGTGGTCCCTTCAGAGGAAGCTGCAGGGGGCAGGAGCACAAGGTAAGTGCCTTGTAAATATTTCTTCTTTTTGGGGGGGAAGTACCAAAATCGAACTCAGGACCTTGCCCTTGCCAGGCAGGCACGTGTGCCACTGAGTTATCTCCACAGCCTTTCTTTAATGCCAGAAAAAAGAACTTACATACTTACTTACATACTTATTACATGCCTTTGACAAGGGGGCACGAGACTCCCCTTAGTATTTCTTTAACTGAATGCATGAAGCCCTGTCACCTTTGTCTTCAGAGTCTAAGTCCCTTCATCCTCCCTCCCCTCCTCTCCATCAGCCAGGGCTTGTGGGGGGCACGAAGGAGACGCTCCTGGTAGTTGCATGATGGGCTCTGTCGCATGTCTCTAGGACCGCCGTGGAAGCAGCCTGGACAGCAGTGACGGGCACTGCGGCCTGGGCGTGGGCAGCGAGATGAGTGCTGCGCTCATGCACCGAAGACACACAGACCCGGTCCAGCTCCAAGTGGTGGGGGTAAGTGGGCCGTGTAAGCCAGGGAGGGAGCCAGCAGCCCACGCGGGGCTGGCTGTTGTGCTCAGTCTGGCTGTCAGCCCAGCCCTGTTCTCATATATCTTGTGTCTAGTTCTGGCAGAGGGAGATTGGTGGCCTTTATCCTTGTCATCCATCTTGACTAGGGACTTGATCAAACTAAACTCAGAGGATATTCTTTTGGGCATGTTGCCATTCTGTTTGTCACCTGAAGAAAATAAAAATAGCACCTTTGATGTAGACAGGAGGTCTCGGGGATTCCCTTGAGGCCTTAGAGAGAAACACCGCTGTCAGTACAACTTCTCAATCCTGGGGCTGGGATGTAGCTCAGTGGTAGAGGGTTTGCTTAGTATATAAGAAGCCCTGGCTTTGATCCTCAGCACAACATACACAAAACAAAAGCCCCAAGTCTCAAGAAAGAAGCTAGGAGCTAAGAGTAGTGGCAAATGCCTATAATCTCAGCATTCTGGGAGACTGGGGTGGGAGAATCCCAAGTTTGAGCTCAGCCAGGGCACTTTAGCAACTTGATGAAATGCTGTCTCACCATAAAAAAAAAAAAAGCTCTCTCTGTGTTGCTCCTGGGCTCTTCAATCTCCACTACTGTACTGAAGAAAAAAACAAGCAGCAGCAGCCAGGGACTTCTGGTAGCTTCCTACTCAGGCCACGCATGCCTCAGATCCCCGACAGCCCCTGGGCCAGCCACAGCTCAGCAGACCTTCTCTGTGTTCCCCAACAGCGTGTGCGGTTGGCCCGGGCACTGTACGACTTCGAAGCCCTCGAGGAGGACGAGCTGGGATTCCGCACTGGAGAGGTAGTCGAGGTCCTGGACAGCTCCCACCCCTCCTGGTGGACCGGCTTGCTGAACAACAAATTGGGCCTTTTCCCGGCCAACTACGTGGCACCCATGATGAAATGAACACTTTGGGGTCCAGGGCTTTTTGTCTGAAGCTGCCCACAAGAGGGGTAGCAAGAGCTGGACCCCACAACTGCATCCACATGCTTGAGCCTACAGGCGTGTGAGTACATGCCTACCGGTTCCGAACAGCATCTATAAGTACACCTATGCGTGCGCACATTTTATAATAGTATTTATTGACAATGGGATTGGGTAATTAATTGATCTGAAAGGGAACACAGGTGGAGAAAGATACTTAGACGTCTTCATGTGCTCCTCTCAGGGGTGTGTAGAAGGCAGCGGGGGAAGTGGAATGCACAGGCAGGGGATGATACAGAACTTTCTGTCCCTGGTCTCTCCCCCATGCCTCTCTGGCTGGGGAGTTTTCCCAGAGAGCAGCTAAGCAGAGGCCACAGGCCTGCCACAGCCAAAGAACAGCAGGGAGGGGCTGGACGTGGTGGGGCATGTTGGGGCTCACCTGAGTACCCACGCGCCTGGAGGGCTCACAGGGCAGCTCACCGCCATTCTCCACCGCTGCACTAAGGTGCAGCCCATCCAGGCCCACAGGCACCAGGCAAGTCTGAGCAGGAAGTGAGCAGGGCAAGGCTGCAGCAGCAACAACACAAGGCAGTCCCTGCCACAGCAAGCCTGGGCTCCTAGCCGCTGCCACCAGCAAACGCTCCTTGGGTAGCAAGCTTTTCCCTGTGGTGGACGGGAGAGTGTCTCTAACGTGGAGAAACAAAGATGGAGATGCCTCCAACAGGTGCCAAGCGCGAGAAGCAGGGGGAGTAGATTTTCTACAGATCCCCTGGGGCCTACTTGGCTATAACCTCCGTTTCCCCAGCTACAAGGAAAGCAGCATCCTGGATTCTGTCAAGTGTTTGGAGAAGCACTGGCTGAAAATGCGGAATGCTAGAGTCATTGCTTGACAGCTTCGAGGGTGTCTCTACATGGCTCTGTTCGTTTTTTCTCTTGATTTCCTATGCTTAAAGCTTCATTGCCCAGCGGCAGAGAGAAGCCAAGAGCCTTGACTATGGATCGATAGATGGATTAATGGGTTGAGTGTGACTTAGGGCGAGAGCTGACTTGAAAAGAACTTCCTGATCCATAGGACTGCTGAACCACTGCTGGCCTCCCCACTTCCAAGAGGTGCCCCTGGGGAGAGGAACCTCACTGCCACTGTCCCTCCTCTACACCTGAAACAACAATAGTGTGTCCTAGTGCCAATGCTGGGCATGCAAAGCACAGCTCAGCCTGGGAGGCAAGCAGCAGGGACCTGGAGAGGAAGCTCTGTGCCTTAGCAGAGCCTGGGAACATACATTTTCCATGGGGTACTCTTTGAAGGAATGTGTGGGGGTACATTGCGTGTGTGCACACTTGTGCATACATGTGTGTGCTGAGACAAGAGAAAAAAGGTTGGGGTGGTGTTAGTGAGGATGCATTGTGGGGGCCCTAAGCCTTTGCTCCTCCTCCCAGCCCTTCCTGCTATAGGGAGGAACAGAAGAGCAGCCATTAGTTCACTTGATAAAAGAAGAGCGCCTCTGACTCAGAAGGGACTTCCAGTGTAGCGCCAGCTCTATCCCTTGTGACTCTGATTCTACAGTTCTCTGATCCTCGGGTTCACATTAGAGACTGGGGGAAGAAAGGGCTCTGTAGTGGGAACTGGGAGGGAAGGGAAAATAGCCTGGAAGGGTTGGGGACGCAGAGGGTAAGTTAGGAGCGGCTGCAGCCTTTGAAGACAAAAGCAGGGTGAAGAAAAGAGGTGAGCATTTTAGCGGATCTCAGAGCCTGGGAGAGGCAGAGGGAGGGAAGGGAGGAAGAGGTCAAGTGGGGCAGTGAGGACAGGCACAATAAGGGTGTGAGCCCCCAGAAGGGGCCTGGGGGAGGGGATTGGAGCAGGGCAAGGAGCAAAGATTCCCCAGGAGAAAGAAGCAGTGGAAGGGGGCCAAGGCACAGTGGACCTCATCAGCTATCTTGGTGTGAGGTGAAACATTGCTGTAAATAAAAGCCCAAAATAATGTTGATTTGACAGTATTTGCAAACCATATGCTTTAAACGGCCCACCAACTTCATCCATTTGTCAGGTTCTGTGGGAGGACCAGCCCCGGTTAAAACAGAGACGAATTATTTGATTCTGGTCTGGTTCTTGTGCCTGGGAACACTTTGATAGAAGGCAGTAACAAAGCAGTGGCTTGTTTATCTGGGTTGTCTTCGGTGTCTCTGTGTAAGGGGGAAGGGATGGGGAGGGGCCCAAGGGTCCTTGGGCTGCATGGGCTGACCACCCAGGTGGGTGGCATGAGCGGGGCCTCAGAATGCCTGGAGCCAGGCACCCTGTTCTAGCAAGGACTATTGTGGGAGTGTGTGTGAGAGTATTGTAGGTTGAGGTGCTCAAACTGCCTTGTGTAGCACCAGCGTGGTTCAATCTCAAAGGTCACAGGAGAAAGTCACACAAGCCACCACACTGAGCAGGACACGTAGGGACTAAGCTAAGAAGACAAGACCAAACTCTTTATCCTGGGTGGGACAGGGTGCAAGCTCAACCCTCTTTGACCTCTGCTGCTGCTCTGTGGTGGTGAGTGGCACTTGGGTTGCTCCCCAGTCCCCATCTGTACCCCAGTTTCTGCTGTTAGCATTTCAGGGGTGAATGCTGGGGCATATTCACCCAGTGCCTCTCACTGGTGACACAACCAGCACATTGCCTCTGATTTGGGCTGCAGTGGTCTTAGTGTCTTCAGGGCAGGGAATTTCCAGAGAAAAACCAGTTCCTGTTGGGCCAGTTGGGTTCTCCTAACTGCCTGCCAAGGCTCCCTGTATGTCAACTATCTGGCACTTGCCATTGCCCACCCACTTTTAGACAGCCTCACAATGAGCTAAAGGGGCTGCTTCTCAAATCTTCAAGTACCTATGAATTGCCTGGGGATCATGCTAAAAATAAAATAAAAATTAAAAAAAAATGGAGCTGCTGATTTGATCCTGAATTTCTAACCAGCTCCCAGGTACTGCTCCGAGGCCCACACCAGGGGCTTCGAGAGCAGAGAACTTGGCAGTGAGCTAAACAGCTACACACATCTAATTGGATTCCTTTTCTGGGATGTTCAGTCATTCTCTGTCATTGATGAAGAAATCACTTCAGCTTTGGGACAGACACAGTTGACAACTGTCTTCATGACATCATTCATATCTGACAGCCCAATGGTTTCCCATCTTTCTCACCACCAGGAATCAAAAACTTTTTGAGTAGCAAGTATTCAGATGAAACGCAAGCTGGAACTTCCTGATGATGACTGCGGATTTCGAAGAGCAGAGGTTACCGAAGAAGTTGTAAAAGCTTTCTCAGGAAATCTTTAAACATAAAATTGAGGCCTATCATATGGGGCTCTAAGTGAGTCAAGGTAGGCGCGTCTGTGACCTCTCTGCTAACCTGCTGGTGCCTGTCTGTAGTCCCAGCTGCTCAGAAAATAGAAGCAGGAAAGCACCTCAGCCCAAGAGTTCAAGGCCAGCCTTGGGAAAACACCCAAATCCCATCTCAAAAGAAAAAATAAGGGCCGGGGAGATGGCTCAGTAGAATAAGTGCTTCCCTGGCAAGTGTAAGGGTCTGAGTTCAA
>NDGN011556114.1:21371-39321 GCA_002564285.1 Tympanoctomys barrerae | reverse complement strand
TCCTACTAATCAGTTTTGAAACTGTCTCATTACTATTTGTTTCTCAATAAAATTAATAAAAAACCCTCAATAAATAGGCAAAAGCAGCCTAAAGATTGGGAGTTGCTACTGCTATCTCCTGTCTCTACAATACCACTATCTCCCCAAATATCAAAGTATATTTTTTATTTGTTTTGGTGAGAACCCAGTTTAAATCTGCTTTGACACCTCTTAGAGAGAATTCTACACTTCTGTTAGCCAAATGTCTGAGAAGCGATTCTTAGACAGAATTCTAATGATAAAGTCGCTTTCTCAGTGAGGGTTTCACAACCTTCCTAGCCTAGTTCTCACCCCTAAACCCTTGAGGTTTCTGAAACATGCTCTGCAGAAAGTAATTTAGTGTAAGGGCTCAATGGTCCGAGTGCGGGTCTACCCCTGTACCCTAGAGGGCATTTCCTTGCCTGCCACACACAGCTACAGTCACTTTGCCCTTAAACTGAACAAGTGTACACATCTTCCTCAGGGACAAGCCTTATATGTCACATGCTGAGACTTCTCCAGCAGCTCTATGAGCATTGTTACTTCTCCAGAGGGCTTACCTTGTATTCTTGGATAATTCCATTCTGATGGTCGGGGGGAGGAGGATCCCAGGAAACACTAATACTTGTGCTGTTGTGGCTTCCGACTGTCAGCACGGTGACAGATTGAGGAGGGGCGCTTGGGGCTGGAGGGGAAGCAACAGAGTAAATATAAACTGTTGAGTCTCTCTACACATTATCTTCCTCTTAGAGTATGAAGAGAAAGTTAAGACCTATGAGATTCTGGCCTCTACCATCCTCAATCTTCCTATGTTTCTCAACTTCAACCACAGCAGCTTTTTGAAATTCAGTGCATACTCAAAAGTAAAGGAACAGGTATGGTAATATGCATTCAATAATAAATGTAACAGCTAACATTCTAATGAGTGTGTTTATAGGGCCAGCACTAGCTAAATGTCGATTTAATTTTCATAATAACTACAGGAGGTAAAAGCAACTCTTATCTCAATTTTACAGATGAGGAAACAGGCTACAGCAAACAATTTATCTACAATGAACACCAAGTCAGAATTTGAACTTAGGAATGTCTTATTCTTGAACATGCCTGTGACATTTCTAAAAGACAAAAATAATAACAACAACAAAACATTGCTTCTAAACAAAAATATTTTGAGAGAATAGATCTCTAAATTTCACTAGGTGAAATTTTTGAATGGTAGTATTATCAACAATCTTTTTCTTTTTGTATTGTTTTCATTTGTGTCTACTAAACACAAATATAAACACAGCTATAAATTTTGCCAACAAAGAAAAATATCTTTTCCATATGTGGAAAAATAATTTTTTGGGGGGGGATGGAACCAGGGATTTACTCAGGCACTTGCACATGCCAGGGAAGAGCTTATTCCACTGAGCCATCTCCTTGGCTCCCAGAAAAATAATTATATTCTGACCCATAAATTAAAATTTAAAATTTAATTTATATGACTGGGCAAGGGGTTCCAATGACAGTAACAAAACAGGTTCATGTCGGTTTAAGTGTGAAATGGGCAGATTTTGAGCTCCTACTGTACTTTCTTTCTTTTATAGTTTCTCCTACAGTTAATTGAAACCATACTGAGAAAAGATGTGTGAAAAACAGTTCCTGATTTTTAGACTGCAGTGTTGTCCATCCGGTTCCTTTGACAGCTAGGAAATACTAATTTTGCTTTTAGAAAAATCATCTATTTTCAATCAGTCTCTGAATTTAAACCAAAGAGAGGAATTATAATGAGTGTCTTATAAAAGCTTCCTTTTCAGTTAAAGCAATCAAAGAATTTTGTGTCATTAAATATTATATGTAAAACTTCCAATTCTTTTATAACTCTGCAAAGCTTAGTCCTTTAAAAATAACTCAACTATGAGAAGTAATACTTTAATGGCCTGTTGATAAGGTCTCCATGCTTGGTGTGTTTTTCATGACATATTGCATTGAGATATAGCCGTATTTGCATTGTGATAGAAAACGTACTAGGCTAATACAATTTATTCTTCACTATTTTTCTATGTGACAATATTGCCTCAACATATGTTGCAATGACATAAATCTGACTACTTGTCTACCAGCCTTGTAGCTGGACAGTACTAAAAAATAACACTTTCGAAACTGGCTTTCCATTCTCCCTGCTGCGGGCTTGGTAAGCGAGCGAGCAAGCGCATGGGGCCTGCTTCTTGACAGGTCAATTATTCCAGTACTCAGCTCCCTCCTACACCTGTGAAAGCCGTGCATCACTGCTCAGCGTCCCGGACATAGCCCACCTGACTTCTATTTATTACCTTCGTGAGGCCGCAGAAATCAGAGATGAATGTGTGCTGAACGGCAACAAATGTCTAATCCAGAGGAAAAGTTTGACTCTGG
Source organism: Tympanoctomys barrerae (assembly GCA_002564285.1). Taxonomy (NCBI): domain Eukaryota; kingdom Metazoa; phylum Chordata; class Mammalia; order Rodentia; family Octodontidae; genus Tympanoctomys; species Tympanoctomys barrerae. The sequence continues at coordinate 36,906 of NDGN011556114.1, read as the reverse complement.
TGTAACTGGTTTTTGGAAAAAAAGCTTCAAACATAACCTTTCTGTTAAAGTTGTCTTCCCTATTGAGGAGCAGTATCAATTTGCAACATAAGATACATTTTAATGGTGGATGAAATATTATTAATACTTTTTACTAATTTTTCTTTCCTTTACATATTCTAATGTAGTCTAAAGATACTTTGCAAACTATGCCAGCACAACACACTGTAAAGCAATGTGAAGATAATATTTTTGCTGTGTATAGTAAAGAAGTGTGTAATTTAAAACTCTTGGTCAAACCAGAATATCTATGGGTTAGTTTGTATAAACAATATTTTCTTACAACTGATCTTAAATAATTTTATACAAAATATGTTTTCCGGTCCATGCTTTGGATTGCAGGTAGGACATGTCAAAAGAAAGGCTTTGCATTCAAACTATACACTCAAAATTAGTGCAAGGCAGAAGTGGGGATGGTTTTATCTGCTCGCTTCTTCTGCATTGCTGGGAAATGAACACAGGACTACCAAATGAGCCACACAGCCACCCACTCCTTTTTAATTTTTTTTTCTTTCCTTTTTTTTTTTTTTTTTTGAGACCAGGTCTCACTAAATTACTAAAAGGTAATCCTCCTTCTTCAGCTTCCCAGAGTGCTGGGATTACGGATGTGCACTGCCATGCCTAGCACCACCTCACTTTTATATTCCAGGGACATGATTAGGCTCTCCTCCAGGAAAAGACAATAGAAAATGGATTGCTCAAGACCTTACTAATCTTGGTACCTCAGAGACTGACTTTAGAATGTTCTAAGTATAAGTGAACATAAAGGAATTATGCCATACAAAGCCATGGGAAACATGCAAGTGGCTTTACAAATTAGAAATTTATAAAGGTCTGCACAGGCAGTGTCTGTGGTGAAAGACAATGGCACACTTTACTAAAACAAGAAAAGAATCATCTCTGTGAAAAGCCCCCATTCTTGGGTGTTCTATAGCCTGTCCTTTAATGAGGCCACTACATCTACATTAAAAAACATGGAAATATAACCAAACACAAACCACCAAATATGAGATTTGGGCAAATGTTTAAAGAATTCAAACTCAGACCCATTTTCTTTATTCATTTATTCCTTGGGAGGGTGCATCATATTTTAGCGTATTCAGAACATAAGGGGAAAATGGCAGCTCTTGTAAGCATTTTTAGGTGATCTTTTTCTAGTCTTACAAGGAAGCTGATAATCCAGGACTACAGCAGAAAATGGTTTAATCGTGGTGTTAGTTTGGTTCCCATTTAAATTTTCGATACTTACCTTCTTCTGTAGTACGGACCGTTTTAGATTCACTATCCATTCCTTGGAACTCATTAAAATAAGGCCGGACTTTAATCTCGTAAGTCGCCCCCCTTTTCAGATTGGCTAAAACAGCACTTCGCTCAGTGGGGACTTTGGCATCCACGTTCTGCCACGATGATGAAGCTTGCAGGCCTGATGTCTGACGATACAGGAGCCGGTAGCCTTGGAGAAACTGGGGCTGGCGATCCACCTGGAGCAGAGAAAGGGATCTGAAACCGCAGGCAAGTGCGCCAGGCACAGCGAGGCCCAGCCTCTCTTCTCTCCTTGCATTTCAGCTCATGTAAGCCAAGCGGGAGCGATGCAACATTATTTTATTCATCCCCCTGCTTCCAATAATCTCTTGAATTCAAAATTCACATTGCTCTTAAACTGATTTTTAAACAAAGAATGGAACAACTCTGTACATTGTTTTAAACACCTCACAGCGTCTATGACACCTGTGTAGTTAATTCAGATTCTTTGGGTTACATAGCAGCCTGTCAATTCCACACCAGTCAATTGTTTTTAGCTAAATTTCTCATTTGCTTGACCTTTTCTTCCTCTTAGACAGTCTCTTTTTTTTGGTAGTTTCACAAGTAATGGGCCACTTGTCACAGATTTCAACTCCCACCCCTTAGCCATTCACTAACACCTTCACTTACCCAAACACTTTTTTTTATTATTAGGGGCCTGGAATTCAGCTAAGCTCTGAAGAGAAAACAGATGAGGCAGGGTCTGTCCTTGTGGTGCTTAGGGTCCAAGAGAAAGGTGGATGTCCCTTATCATCACTTGAACCACAGTCACGTTGTTATCTTAAAAATTAGGCAAAAACCAATTTGGAATGAGATGCATCAAAAAGTATGAAATTTATACTGGAGAAAAGCTGAGGAGACAGGATGGGGAGATGGTGCTCTGAAGACCACAGCCCTTGTGGTATCCACAGAAAGATATTGGATAACCGAGGAGGAAATGGAGGACAGAATGTGCAAAGCCCATGTGGCTCAAGGAAGCATAAGAGAGAGATTAACACCGCGAAGCTAGAATATCTGTTTAGCAGGCATGGGAAAGTTTATATTCATGACCAAATGTTCAACAAAACTGTTCTTTTTTTTTTTTTTTAACTCCTTCAAGAGTCTGCATATTCTTTCCTTTTCATATAGAGTCTTCTATGTAGTCCACTCTTGCTTAGAACTTGATGCAGTCCTGCCTCAGCCCCCAAGCCTGAGATTACAAATCTTCACTATCATGCCCAGAAAGTTCTACTATTGAGCTGGCAACACTCTTAGCTATTCACTTATGTGACAGCAGCTAGTTCAATGACGATGTGAGACTTTCAATTGAAATTCATATTAAACAAATTTTTATATGTATTCTGGTGAGTTATAAACGTATAGAAAATAAATCTATATAAAAGATTAAATATGATACATGTTCTTTTTATATTTTTACTATTTTATCTTATATAGTTTTATAGTCACATTGTTTTATTAATACTATAAGTGAAGGCAGCAAATCAGTAACTATCAGATTAAATTATCTGCTTTAGTACATTAAAGTGTAGAATGTCAAGCAAAATAGGGTGGAATGAAAATGTTTTTCTATGTGTAGGACGTCCCAGCTAAAAAAGCTTCCTGCAGGTTATAGAGATGAGGGTTTTTCTCATGTAGCAAATTTCAACCTTTCAAATGAGTTTCAACAATGGGAATTCTTCCCCATCTGACAGCTTTCTAACCAGAGATTTTCAGGAATTAGGATTTGTACAAAAATATGAAGAAAAAGCACTTTTGGGTCTTCCATGGAAGCTTGTGACCTTTCAGTTGTATCCACACACCCATGTTGGTACCAATTGAGATCGTTTTTTAAAACAGTTGTTCTAACATTAAAACATAAGACAATCAAACAGTAAAAATCAAATTTATGAGAACCAAAGAGAAATGCCTTTCATCAAAACTGCCAGAGTTCAAAAAAAATTCTTGCAACATATGTTAAAACAACATTAAGCTTACATTTTATAAACTTCTCCGCATTTGCTTTAAGTGAATTTATATACTGCAAGAAAGACATAACTCACAATAATAGCTTGTTAATACTGAAAGAATCAAGCTGTGTTTTTAAGAAGAACATTAAGCAGCTGTTTCCAGATGAAGGGAGTCTGTAAATCAGGGTAAATTGGTTTTATCCATGTTTCATTTTCATTAATTAAGTGTTTTAGGGACTTTATGAAGCTGATGTTTACTGCGCGGCATTGTCTCGCTCACTTCAGTGAGCGCCGCCTCCAACGAGGATGTACTAATGGCCTACTTAATAACTAAATAGTTTGACTTAATTTTGTGCATGGTCTGGCATTTTGGGGGAGAGAATATTTGTTGTCACACCAGAAGCAAAGAGGAAAAGGTTGCACATTCCCTTAAAAATGTGCAGACTTTTTGGATATGTGTTTGAATATACCGCTGACTTTTGGAGCTCATTTGGACAGCTGGTCACCCTTCAGCTCAGTGATATGTTTCTCACTGGATTCAGGAGTAACTTCGTCCTAGGAAAGACGGTCTTCTGGAGTTGATTACAGAGGCCAGCCTTCCATTCATCAGTTTATATAACTTTTTATAAGTAGCGTTTTTTGAAACATGAGTGGAACAGAACTCTCCAAAGGAAACTGTGTCGTAATGAAAAGAACTCCATCCTTTCAGTTAGAAGGCCTCTATTTCAATGGCAGCATGGTCTCTTGGACTTTCTGAGCCTCAGTATACTTAATTTTGTCAGATAATGCCTACAGCAAGAGAGGCTGGGAAACAATTAAATGATTAATGTAGGTGAGAGAATGTTGCAAATGGTAAAAACATGCAATGATAAAGCTTTCCTTTGTTAAAGAAGGCACATACGGGTGCCGGGGAGATAGGTCAGTGGTCTAAATGCCTCCCTGGAAAACGTAAGGACTTGGGTTGGATACCCAGGACCACACCACAGGCCCACTCTGGAGCTCTGGATGCCTTGTGTTGGTCACTGGGAGGAGGTGAGGTGGCACACGCCTATGAGTCTGAGCTGTGTAGCGAGACACTGTGCCAAATAAATAAATATTTTTAAAAATATGTAAAACAAAAGGAACATACAAAACTTGGGGGAAACTCCTATGCGCTCTTCAAATTCACATTGTAACCAAAAATTTTAAATGAAATGCTCAATAGCTATTCAAGTTACAAAGTAAGACATAATCAAGAAACTAGTTGAACAAGAATATTGCAATGAATTTTCCTTGTTGGGTGAAGTTGATGAATGATTTATTTACTTGTTTCAAAGAGTAAAAACAATGATGCAAAATTTCAAAACAAGATAGGAGACTAACAATGGTCAGTTCATTGCTTATTGTCATCTTCAAAGTTTTTGCTCAGATTAAAAGATACAGGCATGAAATATTGATTGAAGGATATATGCAAAAACCACAGAGGGATGTAAAAAGTGTTCTTTTCAAACCTAGTAAAATGACCAATTTGTGATTCTTTTTGTTTTTCAACAAAAAATAAAACTACAAATAAACATGTAAAAGAATACACAAAAACTATCATTTTCAGCAAATGACTTACTGTTATTTTCTTAATATAATAACTATTTCTTATCATTTTCATCTATCTGTTGTAACAAAATCCACTTCTCAGAAAGAAGCCACTGTCAATTTTATTGCTTTAATGTTAGCCGTGGAGATGAGCTGCCTTTCCTGGAGCAAATGTCATGTAGTTTTGATACTTGAATTCTGCAGATCTTCAGTTACCTTGTAAGCTGAAATCAAGTCTAGATATATAAGGCAGAGCACATATTCCTTCTCTGGAGTCCCTACAATGTGTAACTTAAGCACTAATAATGTGATCATTCAAATAACACACACACACACACACACACACACACACACACACAAATATATATACTTAACAAATTAAAAATATATGAAAAATATATAATTTCTTTGACAGCTGGGCCTATACCCAACCTGACTTGATTTAATTAAACCTAAGCTCTCTCAGAGATTCCTATCTCATGTAACTAAGAACTCATAAGGAATTACAACATGTGACAGTGGGAGTCCCATATGCTTTTGAAACAAAAATAAAGGAGTACCAAATAATTGATATGATCTCTGACTTAGACGATTACTTATGGAGTATTTCATATTAAGCATTGGGCTCTGGAAAAACCAGTACTATCTCTAGTGTCACAGAGGTCACTGCCTCTGAGGGAGACAGACATGTGAACTATGCAAGTTATTTAAGGACAATAGAATATGGCTTGTTCTCTCCTCTTTTCCTGGAAAAACATTCATCTTACAAACATGCATTTTTCATCCAACCTGATGTACTCCTAAACCTAGTGAATCTTAAAGTGGTTAACATTATAAACACAATGACTTGGATTCTTACCCAAATATTTCCCTAATTTAGATACACTTAAAAAGAAGCCTCTTTCAAATGTTCAATAGAGCAAAAAACATGTTTTCAATTTAGAATGAGAAAGAAAAATCTGTTAAGAAAAACACAATTATTTCTTTGTTTGGGTGTTTGTGTTTTTGTTTTATTTTTAGTTTTTGTATTTAGAACATAGTGTACAGGGTCTCACTGTGTAGATCAGACTCATAGTGATCCTCTTGTTCACAGCCTCCCAAGTGCTGAGATTACAGGCTCAAACCACCACGCCCAGTCTCAATCCCTGTCTCAGCAGGCCCTGGGGGCGGGGCCGGCAGGGCAGGCCTGAAGATCAAACTCCCGGCCCTTACTGTTTTATTTTTTAATCTAGTCCAAGATACTAAGGAAAAGAAAAAGCACAGCAGATGTAATTGTAACTGTGCCAGTGGAATATTGATAAGAGGATTGTGTTCCTTTCATAATATCAAAATGATAGAAATCACTCTATGGAACTAAGGCTATGCAAAATATTGTTAAAATGATTTGAGAAACATTATATTTCCAACTAATCAGTATAAGCTTAGTCTTACTTTTATTAAATAATTACCCCAAACAAGACAGATATTATATACACTTTCCAAATAAACATTATAATTAAAGTGAAAATTCTTCCACTTATATCCATTCTAATATTCATTATGCATATCTATTTTTCTTAATACACAGAGGACTTCAAGCAATTATATATTTGTATTGTAATAATATATTTCTCTTTAGATTTTAAGGATATGTAAGGAAGAGAACTTGTTCATAAATGAAAAGGTGGTATTAATTGTATTAGCCGAGAATAACTTTATTGGGCTTCTTTTACACATATATTAATATTTTCTGCTATAATATTGTTTGTATGCTATTGTTTTTACTATAGTAGCTACCATCTGATAAAAGTATCTTGTCCTTGTATTCTGACACAATTAATATTCCATAATACAGGAACTTTCCTAAAATATAAGACAATATCCATGTATTTCATAATGTCCTCTAACTTCTAACTATGTATATCAAATTATTAAAAATGTGTAACTTGTTTTGAGTCTGTTTCATGCAGATTAAGAGTATGCAGATGATTCATTTAAATATAGAATGTAAATCTATTAAAATTAAAATAGTTTGTCCTAATGATGCCATCAGAAAAGAAGAAACAAACTGACAATATTTGTACATTATTTTTCTAATAAGCAGCATATCTAAAACATGAAGAATCCCCACAAGTCTACAATAAGATGACATATAAACAATGTAACTTGAAAACTGACAAATAATTTGAATAACAATTTCTGTAAAAAAACATACAAAATGCCTGATAAGCATATGAAAAGACGAACATCATCAGTTATTAAAGAGATACAAATCAAAATCACAATGATTTGCACTGCATGTTAGAATTGCTACAATCAAAAACAGAGTCAGTATTTGATGAGGAATGGAGGTCCACTGAGGTGATTTTTTAAAAAAGCTAGAAAGTTAAAACTTTGCAAGAAAAAATGAGACAATCCCTTGAAAACATTTGGCAGTTCATTAAAACATCAAGCAGGAGTGTTATGGTTTGTGGCTAGTTGTCCCCCCCAAGCCTCATGCAGTCATGGGGCAGACTTGTAGACTTTGTGATTAATTCATGATCCAGTGCTGGGATTAGGGGTGTGAGTACTGCTAGCATTAATTAAGTACTGCTGGGATTATGGGTATGAGTGCTACACTTGGTCTGGGGCAGATAGCCTGAGTGCTACAAAAGGGAGGCAGACTTGCGCTCTGTAGCCATTATCGCTGCTATGCCCATTTACTCTTGCTTTCTTGCTCTTTCTGGCCACCATGAACAGCTGGCTGCTTTCTGCCATGTGCCACTCCGTCTGAGAGCCAGCTGAGTGTGGACTGAAACCTCAGCTGACTGTGAGCTAGATAGACCTTTCCTTCCTTCATTTTGGATGTCTGGTATCTGTCTCAGCAAAAGAGAAGAGTAACTGAGACAAAGAGCTATCATATGACTTAACAATTTTTCATTGTATAAAATTGAAATGAGAATGCGTGTCCACATAACAAAGTCTCGCGGTAGCAGTGGACATACCACCCAAAGTTGAAACAACCCAGAGGGCCCTTAAGTGAAGAGGAGATATAGTTATACGTGTACACAGGATAGCTTGGAGAACTGTACTCTGGATTTCAGATAATTTAGGGAAAGGAGCAGTTAATACTTAAATTGTTTCTCTTTTGTCTCCTCTTTTCATAATATTCTTTCTTCTTAATTTCTTACAACTTTTTTCTTTTTTTTGCAATTTTGTATGTCTCTATCTAATAATGTGAATAACTAAGTTGAAGACAACACTATGCAATACAACAAATGCCCTATTGAATTTGAATGATATGGTTGAATACCGTGCTATTGGGGACCACTACCCTGAGCAGAGTGGCAGGAGATACTGCTATGCAGTGCATTAACAAAGACTCATGCCGCCACAGAAAAGAGCCTCAGAAGCATTGAGCTGAGTGAAAGAAGTCCAAAACAAAGAATCACTATATGGTTCTTTATAAGAAAGGTCTTGCATAAGGAAATTTATAGAAACACAGAGTAAATTGGTGGGTACACTGAAGTAAAGTAGTGGGAAGAGAATGACTACTAATGGACACAGACTTCATTTGGGGGTGAGGAAATGCTCTAAAGTTAGATTTTGGTACGACTTCAAATCCCTTTAGTATATTAGAAAGATTCATGTGTTCCTTGTAGAGCATGTTAATTATGGTTCAATAAAACTTTAAAAATTCAGAAGATGGAACGTTCATGTTTATATCATGATTTGTTACTCTATGACTCATTCTTTTATCTATGGATATTTTCCCTTATTGTCATTGAATACACCTTGGTCTTAAATAGCGAGAGGGGTTTAATTGCTACTTTGAGCTTGTCTATTTGCAGTTTCCTTTGGTTTTGTTTTATTTTTGGTAAGAGAATAGACAGCCTTCATGCCTGTGTAAGAAGCCTAATGTAACCTTTGAAAACTCACCGTCCAGGTAACCTGCACGGTAGTGGGGGACAGCACCACTGGCGTGTGAAGGCGAACGAGGACGTCTCCCAGTTCTTTCTGTACTTGTCTGTGGTCCACTCCTTGTGCTGGTGGGCTGATATCTGCAGTTAGAAGAGATAACCACATCCAATTTTTACAAATTCACAACACAACTTATTCTAGATAACTTATTCTATATAAACCAACAGTATGCATTTAGAACTCAAAACTAGAAAAAATAAAATAAAATAAAGCATACAGCCACCTGATAGCTCAGTGGACTAAAGCACCTGCTTAAGTAGAGCCCAGCAGCCGGGGTTCACTCCCTAGTGTGCTGTGCTGGCCCCACACCTGGGGCACACTGAGTTGGGGATTGAGGCTGGCGTGGGTGCCTATAATCCCAGGGCTTGAGAGGTTGTAACAGGAGAATCACCACGAGTCTGATCTACATAATGAGACTCTGTAAACCCTGTAGACTCTGTCCTAAATACAGAAAACAAAACAAAACAAAGAAAAAAAAAAAAGAAGCATACCTATAAGTATACATATAGGGACAACCCAACAGCTCAGCGGATTAAAGGGCCTGCTTAGGCAGATCCAGGGACCGGGTTTGATCTGTGGCCATGCTGGCCTGCCCCCAAGGCATGCAGAGACCAGCAAATGAGACTGGGCGTGGTGGCGCACACCTGTAATCTCAGCACTTGGGAGGCTGAAAATGGGAGGATCACTATGAGTCCAATCTGTGTAGTGAAACCCTGTAGACCCTGTACTAAGTACATAAAAAACTAAATAAAAAATAACTATGCCTATATATTTATATATGGACATATATACATGTATATACTTATATATCTTACAATGGTGAGACATGAGATAGAATATTTCTATTAGAACATGCTATTAAAATATTAAAAGAATATTACTGGGCCAGGGAGATAGCTCTGGTCTAAGTACCTGCCTGGCAAGTGCAAAGACCAGGGTTTGATCCCCAGTACTGCATTCTGTGCCAACCCCAGTGCCGTGCCAGCCACTGAAACTGGGAGTGGTGGCATGCGTCTGTAATCCTAGCACTGGGGAGGCTGAGACAGGAGAATCCCTACAAGCTCAAGCTGTGTAGCAAGACCTTATACTAAATAAATAATTAAATAAATAGTTACAAACAATTAAAAAAATAAAAGAATATTACTACTCTTCATCCTCATCAAAATACAGAAACATAATTGTTTGCAAAAATATTAGCATGATCAGTCAGAAAAAAATAAATTTGTGCTATATGCTAGAAGATTTTTCTAGAAAGATCAGCTTTCTTTTGATATTGGTCCGTTCAGTGTTGAACGACTTTCCAAAGAAGTAAGTGCAGGCATATCTGTGCAGAACAGTTCAGGAAATGACACAGCCCTTCTTCCGGTGAACAGGCTGTTTTCGGATTGTTTGACCCGCCCCAGAGAGGAAACATGGACGTGAAGGGCGCTGGAGCAGCCAAAAGGGTTTTCAGCAAAAAACCCTTTTGGCTGAAAAATTTAGAATTCTCATAAGGTGCTACAAAACAACACACTATGGACAAACTGTATTATCCAAAAGGAGCATTTTTTCTCCAACTATTTTAAGAAAGCCCATTTTAAAGTGATTTTTAAATCTCCTTTTTTCTATGTTCTTAGGCCATGATGTACAATTCTTGCAAAATTATTTTGATTGCATATCTTAGCTATAACATAAATTAGCTGCAGTAAATTAAACTGGACCGTAATGACAGCAAAACACACTTCAGTGACTTTCCCAGCCTTTCCCTTTATATCATTTAATGTAAACAGCAATGCAAAGTCTTGCCAAATCGGCAAAGTCACTTCCTGCAATGTTAACTTTTCTGATCTATGTATGATTTACTACGATGCTCACATGATGCAAGAATTAGTAGCCTTAATGAAGGAATAGATTTCTAGATCCAGTGGTACTTAATGTCTTTGCAAAATAAGAGCTCATGAAACAAAAGTATTCTTAGAAAGGCAGTGTTTTTACAGGTCGAGAAGCTGCTAAAAGTGTGATATCAAAAATGATCCTGACATTCAGACTCAAAACATGAGTTTTCCTATTAAATATCTGTTAAGAGAACATAAATCTTTTGTTCAGTATAGTCTCTCAACTGGAACAAGCAAGGTTGCAAACAACTTTTAATTAATCTTTTCTGACCTTTTCCCTAAGAGTTATTCTGCGAGTCAAGATGTAGTGACTGACAAAGTTACTGAACGATCTGGGAGGTCCTCAAAGCTTAACTTCACCAGAAATCTTCTGTGTTCTCATCTCCCCAGCAAACGCTGAGGTGACACACGAAACTCTTTCTATCCACCTAGGTGGAAATTAGCTAAGCAATATGATGTCTTGACTTAAAACTGTATATAGCTCCATTTCACATGGAATAATTTAATTTACTCATTAAATTTAGATGCACTAAAAGCAATTGGACCCAGGTAAGGCAAAATGTAACTAGTTTTAGGTCTTCGGATTCTTTGTTGTGCCTTTTCTTTCTTGGGAGACAGGTTCTTTACCTACAGGCCTTTTATTATCGTGGAAAATTAATCACATTACTGCTTAGAGAACAATAGCGTGGCAGCGTTCCCTCCTCCCTCAACTGTCATCGTGTCAGTAATGTTACATCCATGTGGAGATTTTATTTTACTTGATTTCTTTAAGGCTCCCTTCTCTGTTATAATGGCTTGGAGTTACTATCACGAAACTACATCGTAATTATAATAATGTTTTATGGCTGTTCAGTGCTTTTCATACCATAAAATGCTACTTGGAAGTATATCTTATTCAAAGCCCTTTACAAATAAGAAATAATTAACCCTTTCTTGAGAACCCTGCAGGAAGTAGGTGGGAGCAAATCAAGGCACTGTTCCTATTGTATCAGTTCCCTTCACATGCTAGTGGTAAAGGAAACTATAACGTAACAGTCTGCACTAAACCCTAACTCCAATAACTTCCCAGTTGGAAACACACAGATTGCTACAGATAAAATGAGGAAATATTCCATTTGGAAATTATATTTTAATATTCTGCAGGGATTTTTGTTAATCAAAAGCCTCAGGAAGAAAACTTGATTTAATGTTTTCTGCAATAAAGTATCCACGGCAATATGTGAATGAATAAAATACATTGCACTGGAGGTTGTTAAAGTTCAGCACCAACATCACCTGGTGGGCATCTTAAGGGACCCTGGGTACACCCTGAAGCTGTGCACTGGGGCCTTAATATCCATGTTCCTATCAGAGTTAGGGGATGTCATTCTGCCCATTTAGGATCCACATTTTGAGATCAACCACCAAGGTCAACGCCCAGCGGGTTGGTTGCGCTATAAAAATGGAATTTTTAAGCAGTAGGAAAATTATTTTATACCCCTTTCTGAGCATCTATTCATTTTAGGTTTTTTAGCTATTGTTAACACAATAACTAAGCTTTTGCTAACACAATGTTTTGCTATAGTTAGCACAAAGAAATATAAATATTGTCCCGCTCTTATAAATATATGAAGTCCTAAATTAATGGATTCAACTTCTACTATGCAAATGTATTAAGTTCCTTGGTTTGTTTCTTAATTCTATAGACCCTGCTCCTGAAAGCACACATTTTAAGAAGGCAAACAACAGATTTGCTTCTCCTGACTAGAGGAAATCCAGTGAATCACTATCAATAGCACCATACAGGGAACGAGAAGTCAAAGAGGATCAAGATGTGTTACATGCACATTCAACGCTGAATATATTTATTATGTATGGCAAACATACCCTAATAAGTTTTTAAATTAAAAGCAATGTACATATATAATCTTTTAATCATGCAATCTTGGTGCTTTATAATGTTTATCTGATGTCTCCTTCTAGAAGTGGTCACGTTTCAACTATTGAAATTACCTTGAGTGCGCACAGGATCTGACATGGGGCTTGGGTCACTGAGACCTTGGGGATTGATCGCTCTAACCATGAATAAGTAGATTGTATTGGGCCGCAATCCTCTCACGGTGTAGAGGGTGGTCTTTATATGGTTTGCCACTGTCTGCCAGCTATTGCTCACGGATTGACTGAAACATGAACAGAAATGTCATTTTAAAAAACAGTCATAAAGCTATTGGAAAAGGAATTGGGTCTCAATGACAAAAGTTAATGGCTGAAAATTAAACCTACACACACACACACACACACACACACACACACACACACAGCACTTGAACTGTTCAGCCCAATAAATGAAATATTTGGATGATTTCAGTTTATTCAACAACAAAGCCGAGCCCACCTAAGGGAAGTGCCATGCACAACAAAATTAAACTCAGCCCAGAAGATGTGACAGCCCTTTGCCAAGTGCACAGCAGCCCACTAAATGAATACCTGTAAAGGAACAGAGGCCAATATCACAACATCAAGGTTATACAATAAGTATGGTCCTCATAAGTGCATATATATATATATATATATATATATATATATACATATATATATATTAAAAAGAATTAACCTGCAGAAAGAATAAATGGACTACAGAGTAAATTATGCCAATACATTTGCTGTTACAAGGTGTATTTTCTTTTGCAGCAAGTCCACATGCAATAGGATAATAAAGCCTTCTAAAACTACATATCTGTAAAAGAAGAAAGGAAGCATGTAATGCATATTTTCCCTTGGTTACATTTTTAATAAAACTGTACATTACACAGTATTGTGATTTCTCAGAATAGCGAAATATTTCTGAATTTGTGTGCATGAACTTCTTCATAGTCAGCTGAAGAGGGATGACATAGTACAACACTTCGTTTAAATTTAAATGCTACCTTGTCTTAGATAAGGAGAAAAATATGATTGTAAGTTTGTGTCCCTATTTTAGATATCTTTAAGAATTAAAGATAAAATTATAGAAAAGAACATTTTTGAAATTTGAAAATGATGTATCCAATTTTATCTTCAATATCGATTAGAGAAGCTTAACGACAGTGGCTATCTTTCTAACTACAATATGAAACTCATACCACTGAATATGAACAGACACTAAATCCATCTTCTCTTACATATAAGTATTTTACCAAATTCTTATAGGACAATTTGATAATGATATATCCTATTTTATTGTCTATATCTTTAAGTTGATGACAATTATTTACAATAATACCTAGAAATATTTTTGTTTCAGAAATTATAAAGACATAGAATTGATTTCTTAATTGTGGTTTTTGTATCATCTAAATATAATATTCAATAGATGTATTCCAGTATATAACATAAAAATATTAGAATTATTTTATATTCTAATCCATTTATTGTGAATGACTATTCTAGAGTTTCATGTTACAATAAAAATTGCATGAGTTTAAAAATACTTGTGCTGAATTAAAAGTATTTTCTGCTTAGCTCTTTTTTCTTTTTTTTTTTTTTTTTTTCGGAACCAGGGATTGAACTCAGACCCTTGCACTCGCCAGGGAAGTGCTTATTCCACTGAGCCTGAGCCATCTCCCTGGCCCCTCTGCTTAGTTCTAAGGCTCAAATCTCATTTTAAGTACATACAATTGTCTTTATGCCTCAGTAAGGAACTGAGCTAACTAGTTATATTCCTTCCTTCTTGTAGAGCTAAAACAGATAGTGAATATTTAACATTATTAGAAAAGTCAAGTCTCTTGTTAATGTCAGATATAAAAGGTAAGTTCTTAGAATGCATTGATTGAATATTTCTTCTACATAATACACCACGATAGTTCAGTTGAGATTTTACTATCTAGGAATTAAAGCAAAAATCAAAGGCAGAAACAAGAACTGTGTCCTACCTGAAGGCCTCAATGATATATGCGCTTGCTGGAAGAGCTCCAGGGGGACCTGGCTGCCAGGACAAGGTGACACTGTTCTTACTAACATCTGTAACCTGTGGCTTGGATGGTGGCCCTGGCAGGTCATTTAAATCATAATTTTTACTGATTGTTGGTCCAGATTCTGTAATAAACAGACAAAAAGGAACTTTAATTTTCATTGCATAAGCTGTCAGTAATGTTTCAAAGAAAGAAATAGTTTAGTGAAGAAGACCTGGCAGTGAACAATTCATCTTAATGAATCAGAAATACATAAACCAATATCTGCTTCTTCCGAATTTACAAATGGAAATTTTATTTTCCTACATGATGGCTAGAAATGCTTGTACTTCGCAGAAAGTAAAATAACAAAGTTATCAAGAACAAGTACAATCAATTGCACAAATGCAAGGAAAGTAAAATAACAAAGTCATCAAGAACAAGTACAATCAATTGCACAAATGCAACGTTATGTGGTAAATTTTGGTGGAGGAATTAGAAACGTCACCTAATGCGAAGATTTAGATTTAACTGTCACTGAATTTACAACCACAATCTCTCCTTAACTTATTGTTTTGTAATCATCTCTCCAAGGGAGTTCAGCGTTCCCATCCTTCAAGTTATTCACAAAGGACTCACCTGTCACATCCAGCACCGCACTCCAGGCAGTCTCTCCACTTGAACTTGTAGCCACACAAGTGTAAGTGCCAGTATCAGAAATCTAGCACACAGAAAAGGGAGACATTTCAAGTGTAATCAGCTCAGATAATAACTACTCACCTCTTAATCAGGCAGTATTTACTTTCACAAATTGAGGCATACCAATTGGTTGTCCAATATTTTCATTAAAGCCAACTATGTGTATAAATAAAACATGAAAATTAACTCATTTAATATTATACTTGGGCTGGTGAGATGGCTCAGTGGTCTAAAGCACCTACTTAGAACAAGCTTAGCA
>NDGN011556114.1:0-21321 GCA_002564285.1 Tympanoctomys barrerae | reverse complement strand
AGAACAAGCTTAGCAAAGCACAGGGACCGCGGTTCAATCCCCCAGCACCCCATGCCAGCCAGCTCCGCCCCCTGGTGGGCTGAGCTGGAGACACACACACACACACACACACACACACATGCAAATAAATAAAAAACTAAAAAGAAAAAATATTATTCCTAATGTTGATTTTAATTTTTTTAAAGTGTAACTCTATGGCAAATGCAATTTGAAAATTGTATTTGTATTTTTGCTTCCTTTTTCCATGGTATTATTTTTATCTCTTAAGTCCATCTTCTGGTACAATCTTACTGTGTCAGAGCTAGATACACATAGTTCAGGACAGAACTGTTTCACAACTCCATAAGCTTGCAAAGTGTCAGTAATGCAAAGAGGCCTTTCTTTTTCTCAGGTAAAATGTATTTCAATAGAGAAAATCTATGTAGATATAAGTAAGCAATGAAATAGCAGTGGGCCACATTTCCCTTGTACAAAGAGAAATATAGTGAAAGAAATAATTTTTACAAGAGGTGCCGATATCTGTGATCTGAGCAACTACATCGAGGACAGCGATGTGTAACACAAAACGTATGGCTGAATACATCTCATCTTGGTCTTCTAAATATGCTCTGTTTCTAATGTCTTATCAGTTTTTATACTCTCTTTAAATTAAAAAAAAAGGAAAAATATTAAGATTTCTTGAAAGCAAGCATTAATATTCAATCATCTGTCAGAACTTGCGTAAATATATTTGTTAAACTGAGCAACAGATTTGACATTAAAATGCATAATATAAGAACCATTGTTAATTAGGTACTCCTGTTTTGAAAATCTGTAACATATATATTGTTGTATGCTACCTTGTTTCTGCCATTTTTTTTCTGTTTTGCTTCTTTTTTTCACTCTTCAAAATAAAATAAAATTGAATATAAAAAATCCTATTTTTTCCTTTTAAGGAATCACTTCTCACCTATTAAGTGGAGCAGTATATAGTAAACAAGTAAAGCTGCAGCATTATGAAACAAGCCAACCATTCTCACAGAGTCACCGCAATTTACAATTACGAGGGAACATGAAAATAATCTCATATATAGTTATTTTTAAAGAAACATTTAAAAACTTTCATTTTGTTGACCACTTAAAATGCTCTGTTTTTCATGCAAGAGTGGCTGAGAACTTTTTAAAAAAGAGTTGGAAATACAATCAAGAGTTCTGCTTTATACATGTACAAGTCAAGTCAATGTATAATTTGAAAACCGACCCACGATGCACTGCTGTCAGACCCTATTGGCTGACATTGCCAACAGGATTCATTTGCATTAGGTTAGGTGTAAAGAAAAAGGGGGCGGAGAAGAGCAATTGATGGACAAGGAGAGTAAGACATGTAGAAGGGGTAGAATTAAAGTTCTACAAGGAAAATGGGTCTCATTGTTGGATAAGTGTGGAAGTACATAGAATATTCCATCCGGTGGGCTTGAAATGTAAGTGTACTAATGACTTTAGCTTTCACAACTGGTTCTCAAATAAAACAAGAGTGCATGAATGTCACCACCATTTCACATTTTAATTGATTTTAAATGTCATTATGTGTTTTAACATAAGTTTCAAATTGCTCTGGCATGTCATTCTTTACCTTATCATCTTTTTACAATTGTCTTCTGTGACACAGAAGCATGATGGGAATAGCCACTGTGGAAGGAGTCATTCTTTCAATTGTGGCTGTATGCACATTATAGTCATTAGAAATCTTTGCATTTAAGAAGCATTACTCACAAACTAAATATAATGAGCCAAGGCTGGATTCTAATGGGATGTTCATTTGAATATGGACTGTGAAAGAGCAAAAGAATTTGCATTTTATTATAGCTGTTAAACTAAAATGGAGCCCTTGTTATTCCCTGCAAATGCTCAGAGAAGAGTATGTGGGTAATGCTTCTTAACTGCATTTCTTTGTCAGTGTAGGAAGATATAAGTCTGACATTAGCTGTGGTAGGTAGGCTTTAATGAGTTCTGGAATATTCTACTTCTCAAAAGATAACAAATTTAGTTACCAATTAGCTGGACTATGACAACACAGCATACATCATGCTACTTTTTTCTTCATTAAGTAATAAAATAAAAGTAGGGAGACACGGAAGCATATGACCTATAGAAGGATCTCTCGAGATTGCATGTGGGAAGTATCATAAGGCTCCTTTTAGTCTCTCCTTCAACATAGTCATTTTACAAAAACAAACAAAACTCAACGTGCTCCATTTGCAGTTTGAGGTGTTAAATGGCTAAATATTACTCGTTAAATTTCACTGTTCTGCCACCATCAGCTTCCATCATCACATTTATTTTATTGTTTTCACTTTAGGTATTTTTGTTGGCATTGTTTCTGTTTGGGTCAGGAGTCCTTCTATCCTTTCCCATTCCTTATCCTCCAATTCTTAACAAATGCCTTTAAAAAGAAATTAATGTGTAGCATGCCCCATCACCTACCAGTGTCTTTTGTGAAGTTGGCTGCCATCAAGCCCTCAGGAGCAGAAATCTCTGAGACAGACTACTTAGGAGCCTTCCAGAGGGCTCGAAGTTTGACCTCATCTACACTCACCTTCAGCTGCTCCTTGCATAATCTACTAGATATCTCAAGTACTCAAGCACACTCTCAAACTCGGCAAAACAGCAAAAATGCATTAGCTTCTATGCCTGAAGGGATCGTTCAGACTAAAGAGTGGCTGAAGGGTTTATATAGGAGAATTGACATTAATTTTTTAATAACTTTCAGTTGTTCCTAGAAAGTCAGCAACTAATTTATAATCAATAAAAAGACTTAGAAGAGTCTTATTAATTTATTTGCCCTCATCCAAACTTGCCAGCAGATTTCTTAGAGAAAAAATTAATGCCTGAACCTCAAAATCACAGTTAAAAATCATACATACATTAATATATCATATTTTGTTCATGTATGTTTGAATCATTCTTCTATTTGCATTTGTATGATATAGAGATAAACAACTAAATAAACCATGATAGTAAATGTACTTCCACCCTCAGAGTGTGATTGTCCTCAGACGAACAAATATGTAGTAAAACATTTTTCCCTTCTTCTCTGTATCTGAATGTAAAAACTCAGCAACATTATGTTGTTTCTTTCCCCTTTATTTGGTTCTTAATTTTTACTAGGCCACTAGACTATTTTAGTTGGACTTCCATTAAACCCTTTTCTAGCCATTTGGCTTTATGCACTATGACATCAGCTACCTTAGTGCTGGTTCTCCTCCTCAGTCTTGTGATTCCCACAATGCACTGAGGGCAGTGCATGCTACCTGGGCATGCTAGGATAGATTTACTGTATTTCATCAAATGAACCAATTACACTGGAGGAGGACAGATTCTTCATATTAACATCCAACTGGGTTTCCCACCTTATATAATCTTTTACCTGAATAGAGTATAGGTTGGACATTTATATTTGCTTCTGGCCAATAGACTATTTCAAGGTTTTAGTATAGACTGCTTGGGATTTTATCACATGCAATTGTAATTTCCTTCCTAGGAGATTTTCTTCCTTAATGACTTTAAAGAAATACCAAGTCAAACCAGTAAAAATTCACACAGAGACTAAAGGCAGGCTCCAGGCAATAGCCAGCAAGATGCTGAGCTTGCTACTCAAATAGCCACAGGAAATCTACACAGTACTACCAACAGCCTTGTGGCCTGGAAGCAAATCAATCCCTCATCAATCATTCGATAAGATCATAACCTTAATCAAGTAGTTCTGTGAACGCCTGAAGTAGAATAGCTATCTAAGTCACTCCCATAGTTCTAACTCATACCAGCTACCACAAAATAACTGTGTACTATTTTAAACCTCTTGTTTGTCACTAATAGTTACACGACAATATATAATTAATGCAATATTCAGAAGCACACATTTTATTTTGGATTGTCCTTGAAGCAGAATCAATTCAAATTTCCAAGAATAGTTATTACCTCTCACATCAATTTCAACGGAAAGACTGCCAATGACTATTCTCCATTCGGAGGTTTAAATATAAATCTAACAGTAATTTCACCCCAAATCCAAGGGTTCGCTCTGTATACCTGACTGACTCGCACCCTCACCGTCAGTCTATTTCTTTTTTTTCACACAAGTATAAAAATGGCCAATCTAAGTTATCTACAATTCTCCACAATCTTCCTTTACAAGTGAGCATAAAATCATTAAAAAAATCTCTTTTAGAAGCTTTAGACATCTTATATGCTATTATTAACTCTAACTGGTGTAAAGCTTCTTTTCTATTTTTTTTTTAATGCAGGGTCTCACTACACAGCCCAGACTTGTAATGATCCTCCTGATTTCTGCCTCCCTAGTGCTGGGATTACAGGCAAGTGCTACCACGCCCGGACTCTGGTGTAAATTTTCTAGCTTCAGTGATTTCATAAATATGAGGTAGTATTACAGAATAAAAAGATTGTAGGTATGTTATGAATTGATGACTAAAATAATGACAAAATGTTCTAATTCAATCAATCATTTTTAAAGGAAGAAACATGACTTATTATAAAATGTGCACCAATTACACCGAAATGTAAAATTCTAAGTTCATCAGTTTTTCCCTGGAGCAGTACTTAGGCCAAGAGTAAAGAACAAATCAATTACGTTACTTACCCGTAAATTCTTAATCTGCAGTGTTCCTTGATCTTGGATAGTTGCTCTTGGATCTCTACCCAGGAAAGTGAATCCCTCCTTTAACCAGCTAATTACAGGAAGAGGGTCACCAGTGGCTTTACATTTCAGTAACGCTGTGCCTTCTACCGCTAATGTTTGATTTACTGGGCCTTGTAAGATTATTGGTGGAGGTCTATCTGTCAGAACTATAGAATAAAAATATAATCAGGATATTTTCACTTTTATGACATACAGCAGTTTGCAATATTGACATTGAAAGAAAGTTAAAACCCCAAAGTCATACAAATTCCTCACAATTTATTCTGTATATTTAATGCCTATTAGAGGACACCCATCTTTACTACTATAGATGCATCTATATGTGCTGTACTAAGACCATAGTATTGTTCATAACTTATTCTATGTTATATAGATTAACTAAAGAATATAGAATATAGAATAATGAAACTAATGAGATAAAGCTTGACATCTTAGAAAAGTTTATTTGTAGCTGTATTAAAATTAAAATTACAATTAAAATGAATAGTTTATACCAGTCATTCATAAAAATCATTCATTTTATCACTCAGAGGCATACTTAAGAAAGCCCTAGGAAGATCTTATAAGTAGAATCAACTTCACATATGTTTTCTTTTTAAATATATGCACAACTGATAATTTACTCCTTATCATTCCAGTGTGTGCTATATTTATATTAGCTTGATGATGGTTAAATACTAAATAAAAAATGTATTTCCTAGCTTATGACCCTAGTTCTCCAAAATATGGTTTATTTTGATGATTTTATTGAACTGATACATACAATTATGGAAAATAAAGCCCTAAAAGTATCTTATAGTAGTAAGACTATAATATGACTACAACTGAAATTTCACTATCTATCTATCTATCTATCTATCTATCTATATCCTTGTGTTTATTTGAGTACATTTTCCATAATCTAATAAGCTTTTACTGTGCTATGTTTTATTTATAAAATATTTAATGCAGAAGTATCTTCCATGCCAGCAGAAGTATTTAAAGATTACATAAGAAGGACATGAATGATCAGCAGTATTTATTTATTTATTTACTTACTTACTTACTTACTTATTGGTGGAACCTGGTATTGAACTCAGACCCTTGCGCTTACAAGGCAATCACTTATTTACTGAGCCATCTTCTCGGTCCCTGATCAGCAGTATTTAAATGGTATGTGCAAAAATGCAGTTAAAAGAAGATAAAATTACACTCAGAATTCATTAGAATTAAACTAAAATGGTCTCTCCAATGAAGGCTTTCTTAAGAAAAACTTCAGTGACAGCATACAGAGCATGGATTTTGATTAATGTTCCACAAGGTCTATAAATATCTCCAATTACTGATCAGCCAATGTGATGAGGAATAGTCTACCTGGGAAGGGCATCTCGCATTACAATGTGCAGAATCAGAAAAGTGACATCATTTTGCTTGATGCTGCAATATCCTTTGCCCTCTAGCTCTTATAAACACCACCTTAAATGACTAGTGCCTAATGTGCATATAGCATTTTTATTATTTGAATTTACGGAGTTGGGGAAGAAATCATTAAAATTATCAGGCAACTGAAAATATTCCATAAGATAATTTATAACTCAAATTAAAGGTTATGATATATGTCCCTTGAATATTAAAGTACCATGGACTAAATTAACCTGAAGTCTACTGTGTCAATCATAAAAACTTATGAGAAAAATCACAAAAAAATAGTTGTTCCTCACAAACTAAAACTGGAACAACTTATTTCACTGGTTTTCTTGTTCATACTCTTCAAGTTAGAAATAAAGTAATCATGATAAATGAGAACATAATATTACAATTCTGACACATTATTACAATAATTGGGCAAAAATAAAATCAAATAAAAGTTTTATGTAATGGCTGGGGAGATGGATCAGTAGAAAAAGTGTTTCCCTGGCAAGTGCAAGGGTCTGAGTTCAATCCCCGGTTATGCCAAAACAAAACAACACAAAACAAAAAAAGAAAGAAAAGAAAAGAAAGTTTTATGTAATTTCTTCATTACTCAAAATCAGAAGACTAGTTCAAAATGCCATACGAATGATTTTTCAGTTCAAAGAGAAAATAAATTTTCCTTATTCAAGAAGACTTTAGTCATGGAATTTGAAGTGCCATTTTTTTTTATTTCAAATTAAGTGTTAATATAGAATACTAAGAACATCTTGTAACCTGTTTTCATTGCCATATTTCTGAAATAACTAGAGAAAGATAAATTCTGGAACATTTAAATTGCTGAGTCTTGTTTCTATTTTACCTAGCTTGCTGCAAGATTTCTCTATGCAAAGTGTGTTGGTGATCTAAGCATGTTCGTTTGTTTCAAGTATGTGTGACCATCAATATCTTAGCAATCAGCAAGCAGTAAGTTAGAAGTTGCATACATATACAACATAATCTGCTTATTGTCTCACGTAAAATGTTGTAATTGCAACATTTTCTTTTACCAAGTTAGCTCTCTCTTTCTCCTCTTCCTTCACTCCTCCTTCCTCCCTCCCAAAATTAGTAGCCCATCTTTTGATGACGTTCAGCAATAAGGTAAATGAAAATTTCCTAGCCAGAATTCTCGTTTTTAAAGGTGTTCTCAGTGAAAGATCAGAGACCTATCTGACACTAAGGTCAAAGTTTAAATGAACATTTAGGGTTTCAATGATCTGTGAACAACTCCACAGTCTTCCCTAACTATGCATTATAAATCCTCCATACATGATTCATATCAGGTCGTGGTGTGACATTTATTGTCAGTATAGGATATAAATATCTTTCTAGTCATTTTAGATTTTAATGCATGGCTCTACCTATATAATTTTCATTAAAATTTCCTTTTTTCTAAGGGTAAAATTGCAGAAAATAAAGAAGAAATGAAAAACAGTGCTAGCATATAAATAATATCTTTTAAAAATATACTTTAAGGTACATTTAACCATCTGAGCTCAAGTCACAATAAATTACTCAAGATGGCACTTGCTTTAATCATTAGGAATATCATTTTATATGATTGCTTAGATTTAAAATTGTCCCAGGATATAAGTGCAAAAATAAACAGTATGAACATTTTTCTAAATGGAATTTTTACTTGTTTATATGAACATGACATATTTTCATTCTGCACTGGAATTTTAGTTATTGCAAAATTTACATGCATCATTAAAAAAGGATGTTCAAGATTAGAATGATGGCTGAAATATTAAGTCACTAATAACCTGACAAAATCTAAACCATGAATAAAAGCTAAAATCATCAACCAATAGGACTGCTTAATATTTACAGACATTATTTATAATACTTATGTGTGTGCAAAAGTGAGATTTGTATCAACAATTGGAAATCAATAATTCTAGGCCTATTTTAAATGTTTATGCAAAAGGATTTTGACATTTTGATTGTTCACTTAAGTAAAAATTAATGAAAGAATCATCATCATTATTATTATTTTTAATTTTAGTACAGGGTCTATAGGGTCTCACTCTGTATGTCTGTGATTCTCCCATTTTCAGCCTCCCAAGCACTGAGATTACAGATGCTCACCACCATACCCAGTCTCAATCTCCAGCTCAGCATGCCCTGGGGGCGGGGCTGACACTGCACACAGGGGATCAAACCCTGTACTCTGCACTCTGCCTAAGTAGGAGCTTTAGTCTGCTGAGCTATCTGGCAGGCCCAAAGCATTATTATTTAATCCAGTTGTAAAGATTTGCAGAGACATTCAGTCATCAAAAATTTAAATTTGGCCATCACTTTTTCTTAATTTTGACCTCTACAGTGAAGCTGGTTGGTCAGATGTCAACTAACAAAGTTCCAAAACATTTCCTTTTCATTGCTTTAGGCATGATTGTGAATATCACTATATCTCATGCATCGTATCAGTCACATAAATGACCTTCTAATTTATCCATGTTTTTCCACATAATTTTCTTTTTCTATACTATTCATTTAGAAATATTTAGCTTTGTTATTGATACTACACTACACTATAATTCATACCTTTGCATTATGTTTGAAAACATACATAATATAGACTGATAGACTTTAGTTCTAATATATTTTTCATGTATAATTATCTAGATATTTCTGCTGATAGAAAATATGAGAACTTTAAAGAGACTAATAATTATCTTTCATTCCTTTAAGGACATATCGAGGTTTGAGGGATGAAAGATCTTTCGGGTCTCAGGAAGGATTTCTCATCGCGGTCACCCCTGACCTTGACTTCTTCACTGTGTAGCAGTAAATCTCTGCATCATGAGCAGGTGCAGCCATCAGTGCTGTGTTGTCTGCAGCCAATGTTTGTCTCTGCTATTTATCCCCATTCCTCACATGATTCTGAATCAGGTCAGCCCATGGACAGACACTAAAGGATACCACCTTTCTATTAATTTTAGATGACCTTTTAATCTACATGTAAATTTGAATTCTATTAAAGCACATGAAATTTTACTAGCAGAGAGAGAAGAGAGTCAGGCCACATACCAAAGTCTTTAGATTTCAGAATATAAAATTATGGGTACAAAAAAAAAACCCAACCCAAATATCTCACAAATATAAGACAAGAGAAAAATAATTGTTATTTTAATCAAACTCAGAGGTTTATGTGATATCTAAGATGCTACAGTTCTCAAGTCTGACAAACTTGAAAAAAATCTAGATCCTTTTCAGCTTGCACCATGAGTCTTTCTACCTCGATTAAGATTCAGAGTGCATACGTGCAAGTACAAATAATAGTTGTAACATTCATCAGTACTTCAGAAGTTATTTAATTAATTTAACTTAGTGAATGTATAATTAAAGTCAGAGGAATGTCAAAATGTGATTAGCTAAGTAAAAACTCATCTCTCTCACACTGGTAATATGAAAGATGATATATCCCCCTTTTCATTAAAATAAAATTATTAATATTCATCAGAAGCAGTTATGTCATTATAAGATTAAATAAAAATATACAGATTATGTTTCTCAACACAATGATAGTTTTTCTTTAAAATAATGTATCATTGTATATTTTAGATTAAAAAACATTGTATTTCATGTTCTTTTTGAAGCCTATAAATAGTTTTAATTCAAAGACAATTAGATCCCACCTGAGAATGCCACTTCACCTAGATTCAAAATTAGAAGATAGGCATCGATTTAAGTCATTCAAAAATCAGAAAAGTTCATATGATGCATGTCATCTTGAAACAAAAATATTTTCACGGGACAAATGTATAGCAATATCGCACCATCAGTAACCTCCAGCTGAGCTTTTGCTAAAATGCTTCCTGCCACAGTCAGGGCCTGGCAGATGTAGTAGCCGGCATCGGAGCGTTGAATGTTGGTGATTGTGAGGTCTCCGGTTGGTGACACAGAACATCGACTGTTGGGCTGCTGGGGTTGATTTGGGAAAAGCAGGTTCTGTGTAGACAAATAGAATGTTATCAATATTCTATTTCCACTGGGAAATAAATTACATTAGTAATTATTAAAATTATGGGAGTATGGGGAAGAAAATACAGATGTGAAAGCATACACTACTGAAATAATAATACAGCACACATTGGTTTTGACTGAGAAAGTTTTCCCAAATATGGAAAGATGATATGCTCTATGGAGTAAGAATAGTGTAGCAAAACAATTCTACCATGTGTATTTTTTGGAAACACAGAGCTTAAAAAGTATTTAGCATTTTTAACTAACATGTAATATTTCTACTTTTAGGGGATACAACGCAATATTTGAAAATATGAAGACATTATACACTGATCAAATAAGGGTAGTTAACATTTTTATATTTCAATCACGTACCCTGACCTTGTTAATTATTTAATATCTTTCAAACACAGTTTCCCCTTTTGAAAAGGGGGCAGAAAAATATTCCTGTGATTAAATTCTCAGACACTGTGAAGATGTAGACTGAAATATTAACTATGAATGTGCTTGATCAACTATATGTTAACAAAGAATACAAATTACAATAGTTGCTTTTCATTTTGAATACTTTAGGATAATTGAATTTGCCTTAAAGATGCTCAAAAGCATGTGAATTTGTGAGACTGGAAAATAAAAGACCTGAATCTACTTCTAACATCAGATTTCTGAAAGACATAACAGCTTCCCAAAGAGGCATGGCTGCATACTACATCCTGGGCAAGAGAAACCAATCACAGAAAAATTTAAAACGATGTAGCATAGCTCTAAAAGTATACATGTCACTTCACAGAAATTTACAGTATTACACTAAAAAATATATATGTATATATATCCTTAAAGCCTGTCATATATCTCATACAGCCTAACACAAACTTTATAGTTCTTATATGAGAGCAGTAGCATTAATTTGGGTGACCTGTGTTGTTTTACTATTGTTCAATTAAGAAAAACATTTGGGTATAATAAATCATACTGATGCATGTTTCCAAGTTGGATTATAAATAAGAACATATCAATTTTTATGTTGTATTTACCTACAAAAGAACATTATGACCTCTGGGATCTGTTTCTCAATATAGTAATTAATTTTCCAGGTTTGTAATTAAACAGTCCCAATAAGTAGCAATCAGGAGGCAATAACATTCAATTAAAGGCACAAGACACATTTTCACCTTAAAATGTTTTTACCCTTGAAGTAATACCAATGGAAGAGGATAAAATAGGGTATTAACACTTTTCAATTACACTAAATGACTTTAATCCTGCAAATGATGTCCTACTTTAATTAGAACCTCTTCTCTTTATTGCAACATGATGGATGTCCACTTTATTAGATTCAAGTGTGACACTATAAGCCCACTTTACATAAACATTACCATGTTATTAAACTCCTTCTAAAAGGAGAGGTGTATGCAAGCATATCAGGAACACAAATCCAAGATACCACTGCCTGTGCTAAAAGGTAGATTACTATATAAGCTTAGACATATTCATACATATGAAACATAATTTTGAGAACAAGTTAAATCTCTTGTGCAATCCAAATGTATTACAGAAATAAGCCACCGGAAAGAGAAAGGTCTAAATTTTAGAACCACTTGAAAATTATACAATAACTTGAAGTGCACACTTTCCTATAATTAGCCATTAGAATACTAATTTACATAGCTCTAATCCATCAGACGGTCTAATTCTCTCTGGGATCTCTCTCGGTACAGTACAATATCAGTCTACCTTATAAATGATTCGTAGACATGGAAAATGGCATTTGATTGAGATTAGCCCACCATCTTTATCCCCTGCTTATATGACATAGGCAAAAGAAAATGGACTGCAATCAAATACCAGGAACTTCACAGAGTTCTTCTTGACTTGAAGTGCTGGCATAACCTATTAGTATGAATTCGCATTTTCCAGCACATATTGAGGAATATGAACCATTAAGTCTAGGCTCTTAACTCATTCTACTGATGGATGGTCATACATCACTCTAAAAATTGGCTATTGGAGACAGTAAAACCAATTTATTTTTCCTAATATCTCAATTCATGCTTTCAAAATATATAATTTTTCACACTTTTGTGTTTCCCCCCTCTCTCCCTTTCTCTCTCTGTCTCTGTCTCTGTCTCTCTGTCTGTCTCTCTCTGTCTCTCTGTCTCTTTCTGTCTCTGTCTCTGTCTCTCTCTCTGTCTCTGTCTCTCTCTCTCTGTCTCTCTGTATCTCTCTGTCTCTCTCCCTGTCTCTCTCTGTCTCTCTCTGTCTCTCTCTGTCTCTGTCTCTCTCTCTCTCTCTGTGTCTC
The DNA here is from genome assembly GCA_002564285.1 of Tympanoctomys barrerae. Lineage (NCBI taxonomy): Eukaryota > Metazoa > Chordata > Mammalia > Rodentia > Octodontidae > Tympanoctomys > Tympanoctomys barrerae. Next base: position 8,929 of record NDGN011556114.1, on the reverse strand, counting down.
TCTCTCTCTCTCTCTCTCCTCTTCCATCTTCCTAATTGGCAAAGAAAAGAAAACTAGAGTTAAGGTTAGAATGAACTTAACTTGGTGTCTAACTAAAATTTTCTGTATCTTCACCAGTAACAGCACTGGAATTTCATGTCCCTTTGTCAAATAACAGAAAAAAAGAACGCTAAAATACTTTTGAAAGTTACTTTTTCAAAACTATTGAAACCAATGTGTGACATATTTTTCATTATTTTTATTTTTTAATGAATTTAGGACAGGGTTTACAGTGTGTACAGGGTCTCACTATGTAGATCAAACTAGTAGTGATTCTCCTGTTTTCAGCCTCCCAAGAGCTGGGATTACAGGCACATACCACCCTGCCCAGTCTCAATCATTGTCTCAGCATGTCCCAGGGATGGGGCTGGCACGGCATGCCAAGGATCAAACCCCGGCTGTTGTGCCCTCTCTAAGCAGTCACTTTGGTCTGCTAAGCTATCTGGCCAGCCCGACATATGTTTATTGAATCAGAGAAAAAAATATACATATTATATTGAATCCCTCTTGGAGGTATTTTAGGAGATGTGTTTGCCACATGAAATAATTTTATGTATACCTCATATATATACATATGTGTGTATATATAGCATTTCCTTATATTTCACTCAATATAAGAAGTTAAAAGTATAAATTTACACAATAAAATTTCTTTACAGTAGAATATCAGTGTTATAATAATACTCTAAGATTTTTATAATTTATACAGCAATTTTATATATGATATACATACAGTGTTAAATTTCTCACATGATCTGAGATATTCATGTAATCTTCATAACTCATGAGAAGAAATGTGACTATATTTTAGACTGATAATCCTAGTTTCAGAAAAGTTAAGCTGCATTGCAATAGTTCAGCATTTTTAAACAAGGAAAACAGTTTTAAATTTTGTTGTTTAGCGTATGTCTGTGTATTTGTTTATATGTTCTTGCTTCTGCAATTCACTTGGATATTTGTGGTAACTTTCAATTGGAAAATTGTAAGTGAAGGATCTGAAATTCTGATTAAAATTACTTTTTAATATAGTTACTGAATGATAAAACATCATTTATCAGCTGAGTTCTGAGACAGTTCTGTTTTGCAAAATGGCAGAGGCTTCCCTTACACTTGTGTGCTCCTCTCTGTCTTCATATCCCACAGATTAGGAATAAAGTGAGGGCAGCAGAAGGATGTGGGGAAGCTGATTTGGCTACCCAGACTGAGTCCCAACAATGGCTAGCTGGGTGTGGGATGAGAGTCTACAAGAACCCATTACAACTAAGAGAAGATGGCTGAAGAATCCAAAGGCTCTTTCTCTAGGAAATCAGACATGATGTCTAACCAGCAAATTCTTTTAAAATATTGTCTTTCTCTGTCACTATTCAGATTCCTGAGATGCTCTATTTCTGTATGCTCACAATATCTAACAGTTATGATGACTTAGGGAGCTGGTATGTGTACACCTCTTGGTCACTTGCAATCCCTTCATCTCCTGTCCATTACCTCTAGCCTCCCCTTAGGGCCCTCCCAATTTCCACAGTCTGCCTTCTTGTTTTCTACCATCTCTTTTTTATTTTACTTCATTACTTATGTGTATCTTAGGTTTCTCATATAAAAAAGCTACATGTGATTTCCTCTCTAACTTGTTTCAGAAAACATTGTGATCTTCATTTTCCCTTATTTTTCTGCAAAAAAAAAATCATTCTTCTTTATAGCTGAGTATTATTCCACTGTGTAATACTACAAATAAATTTAGTGTTGGCATTTAGCTGAGCACTGGCTTGGCATGCACATACCCGAGGTTTGATCCCCAAAATCATAAATAGAAAAAAGAGAAACAAAAAAAATTAATTTCATTAGGTTCCAAGAAAATCTTCCAAACTGTGCATTAAAAATACCAGGTACTCTGAGAAAATGGTAATAGTTCTGTTTCTGAGATTGTCATGCCTCAGGGCAATCTATTCAGGACCCCCACTGTCTCTCAGGAGCTATTCTTATTCCCTCATTTATTTTCCTCATTCCTTTTCTCCAATAAATTTTCCTACTCTTACAGAAAAAAATAATTTCATGTCTCATTGATATGGTTCTAGATTGTAGAACAAAAATATATCTAGGTTCCCCAGGAATACACAAATTGTTAGGCAAGAATTACAAGTTCTAATGTAGATTAAATTGTCAATTTCACTTACTGCCCCAGAACCTAAAGACTGCAATTTCCTAAACCCAGACCAAGATCTAAATGAGCAAAGTAAGGTATTCAGTTGACTTTGAGAGGCTGTTCTATCACAGCCTGCACAGAAAGACAATGTTACTTCTCATGTAACCGTACCATGCAGAAATCCAGAAGGGATATGGAAGACCTGTTTTACCTTTAAACGGAAACATATTTAAATTAATGATTTTTAAAAGTAGTTTACACTGTTTATCTAAACACATACATTGAATATACATTTCAGACCAAATAATAAGAGAAATACTCCTGCTTTCCATGTGCCAAGTAATATTCTTATGTGTGCTAGCAGTTTATATAGGCTGATTCACTTAATCACACCATGTAACTGCATACAAGACAATAAAATGACTTACTGTTAGGATTTTAAATAGCTACAGAATTTACAATTCTGTAATTTAAAAATTACAGAATTCTGTGATTGGAATTTTTAAGTTATCTTTTTCCATTGCTTTATTTCCTTTTTATAAAAGATACAGATTTTAAAAATTCAACCAAGCAAATAGAAACATCTATACTAAGACAAATCTTCCATTTATTCATCCAAGAATCATTTGCCTCCTTTTTCATAATAGTACAGTAGGTTCAAAATAGCAGAACAAGCAAGGCAAGCCCTGCAGGTCCCCAAAGCTGGGGCAGGGGAGGTTCAAAGGGAGCAGAGAAACACCCAGGTCTTCCACTCACCTGGCTGCCTTCTTTCTGCCAAAAAACAGCTGGCTGTGGATTTCCTTTGGTCTCGCAGGGAAATGTTACTGTTCGACCTTGAGCAACAATCTGATCCCTTGGCCTAACCACAAACTGTGGAGGAGCTATAATTTAAAAAGAAGGAAAGTGTGTAAATATCAACTGTTGACAAAGAAAAGGATATCAAAGCCAGAATCTGGCTGTAGCTGGAGTGCTTAGTGCCGAAAGGAAAGTGCATTATTTTATTCTTAGTACTGTCTCAAAACACAATGGAAGAGGGGAAAGAGTTCTCTACTAAGACAGAAAAAGTAAACTTATTTGCAAACAGATTTTATTATTCTACATTATAACCCTGTGTTCTACAACCTTGTGGAGGAAAATGCATAGATTTCTTGTGATTCTAACATTTTTAGGGAAACTTACAGAACCCAATTTGTTTCTGCTTTTTGAGTAAAGATGGAAAAGAATCGCTCTATCTTTACTTTAAAATTAATTTATTAGATGAACATTAATTTCCTTACAATGTTTGTTATATAGCATATGAGGCACTGGTACACTACAAGACCTAGAATGAGATTTCTATTGTCAAAATGCTTATATTCTACAAATGAGGAGTTGAAGAATTAAAGACATTAAAGTATTTAAGACAGGAGTTACATACAAAGTTAACTAACAGTACACATATATGAATTAAAAGTTTATTCAATTTAATTAACTTTATTTAGATAGATAAACCGTAGGTAGGCAGCTATTATTTTTCTCAGCTGGGCACTAATGAAATAGATGAAAAGCTCTGATGAGTCATAAAAGAGCTCTTAACCAATGGAAAGGCAAAATATGACTACAATGTCAATACTAAAACCAAACCTAAGCCACCGTTTTTCTAAGACTATTAAATGTAATGGTAGAGGGACTCTCAGTCCACAGTAGAGTAGCAGTAAATTATAGCACATATAATCAATGCTATAGAGCTTTAGGGCAGAGGAATCCCTTTGTTTTGTGTTGGCTATGAAGGGCGTTGTGTAGGAAGTGGACACTACAGCAATTTAGGTATTATTTGCCTAAATGTAAAGATGAACAGATTCTGAGCAAGGTGGTTGCCACATAGAGAAGCAACAGTAGCATGCCCAGCACACCTGTGTACGATCTGGCAGGAGGGGAGGATCCAAGTTGTATAGCCAGTATGGCGATGAGAGAAGATTTAAGAAGCCATGCGGAGGATTTTATTCTGATTCTAAATTGAGGAGTGATACACACATAGAATAGCTTAGGCAGGTTTAACACTGTAATGATCACACAGTACAGAACGAGTAGGGTGAGCGGCATTTACTGTTTCCTTGAGAGACTTGCAAGATGGTGTAGGTGAAGATAATGAGACCAAGACACAAATAATACAGAAACAAAAGGGATGGGGACAAGTATAACACTGCACCTGGAAACTTTCAGAAAGCTATCTTCTTCATAGCAAACCTCACTTTTGTTGGAGGAAAAAAATTGTTTATCCCCTGACTTTCTTAATCATCTGTTTCCACTTTAATCAGCTGCCTATGCTAGAAAACTAAGACCATGCAAACATTCAAAAATTAACTTTAATTTGTAGAATATGTTGCCCTTGGCAATAATCTTAAAATGTGACTTCTACAGAAATCTTAGGAATAAGTGGTATCCAATGAAGTCCTTCTCCTGTAATGGGTAAGCCTGTACATGCAGGGCCAAGGACAGACCAAATGCAGAGTAGCCCCAATATACATCTAGTTCATCTTTATACAAATGCTACCACTGAGCGAGCACAAGCATTTTTTCTCAAAAATATTAATTGAGATTTGTATTGACTTATTTTTTGGTGTTCTATTATACCGATCCCTAATTCAACACAGACAACACACGCCCCAGGGACAGAGGAGATAAATTTACTAAGTGAAATCCCTTTCCATAACTATAGATAACAGAAGACTCATTCTTACAGTATAGAAAATCCAGATTTATAGATCTATTTGACCACTGTGTGGTTTATATTGCCCTGCCTCTTCAGGAGATTGCATTCTTCTTATGATCTTCTTGCTATGTCTACACAATTCTACTGAATCAGTAGATGCATTGATTTTTGTTTCATGATTTTAATAGGAATGATGTTTTATATCAGTGTTATAAAATTGCTTTAAGAAAAGCTGAAAACGCAACGTGTCTACTTTTGCAGAGATGTAAACTACCAGGTATCCAGAAAAGACGTATGGTTGGTCTCTATAACATGGTTAGTCTCCTCATGTATACATTCATGATAATACGCTACTACTCAATAAACATAGTATAATTGTTTCCTCTTATAGTCTTATGAATAAATGGTAATAATGCAAATATGGATACTAGTTTTAAGAGAAGTATTGCATATCTTAGTTTTTACTTCAACACTAAAAATTTAAAGCTAAATAGAGTCAGTCTGTTATTTATTATAATTTAATAAAAATCACATATTCAAAATATTAGTTAACTTTCACAGCTTTGGTTGTCGAAGATTTTAAATTAGCCTACGCTATTAGCTAGTAAAATCTGACAGTCTATATACTCTGTATAGTCTTCCTTTACATAATTTAAAAAATGAAATAACAGAATACAATGACTGAAATCACTAAATGAAACATAAATGATAACAATGAAAATCTGTAGTTTTAATGGTATTCTGTAGCATCTACATATTTGAGAAAAATTATTTTTTTGCACTTGACAAGCTAGTACTCTCCTGAATTAATTTTCAAAATTTTGAAAATATTTCAAGACAGTGATTCTGAAAAATATTTTTGAAATTCACATTGCACAATATTTTTAATAGGAATCCAGTCTACATAGCTTACGTAGAGGAGGCCACTTAATTGATGTGCAAAGAGTTTATATTTTTGTCCTAAAAGTTGGTCAGATCTGTTCAAAGATGTTTTTGGAAGACCAATATCCTTGGTTTGAGCTTCAGAAAATAATACTCAGGAAACAATATAGATGGCGAGTACCAAGGACTGGAAAAAAGCCTTAGCAAGTTAGAACCGAAAGCGCAACTGAGGATTGTTAGTCATTGCAGCCCTACAGGCCTATGGGCAACATTTCAGCAAAACTCGTAATGAAAAAAAGTTAATGAAAACTATACCCAATATGTATCACTGATGATTTAACCCTAAAAAGCCACGAAATCATAATTTCTTAAAATTGTATCCATTTCTAATTTTTAAAGACCATTAACAAAAAGTGATATGCTTTTGTGTTATGAATTCCAAAGATATATATTTTTCCTGTGGTGCTTCTTTCTGTTGTTATTTTTTTATAAATTATTGTATATATGTTGTATTTCTAATGCAGCCAATACCTTGTCACCAGAATTTAAACTTCATAGAGCTCAATGGGACTGGAATCATATCATTTTGAAAATTAAAAAAAAATTAAAATGTTGAAAGAAGCATTTTACAAAGCCAAAACCACTAAGGAGCATTTGAGTCTCTGAAAAATGTATGTCCTTTTGTCACCTGATGTCATTCTAACAAAACGAACGATAACAATTACTTTTCCTTTTGTAGACTTGCTTTCTCTGCCCAAGATCTATCCTGCAATCTTGTGTGAAGGGATATCAGCTACAGGAGTTTATTCCTGAGGTTTTAAAATGAAGCACTGCATCAATAATTCTGTGAACACACCACAATTTCAGTATCTCTCCCAGGTTGCAGGGGAAATGGTTCCAGAAGGCAGTACTTGGCTGATGGCCCTGGTGGGAGGGACGAGACAGCGGTGGCATTTCATCAACAGAGCACAATAGCGCAAAGTGTGCTATACATAAAATTGGTTTTCTACAATAGCTGTCATCAAATATAAAAAAAACACAATTAGGTCCTCAAGATGATAATTCAAAACACACATTTAAGTCCAATGTGAATTACAGTGATGAAGTTATAAACTGCAGAAGAATATTCCAGTTACAAAATTGGCAATTCTAACATAAGTTTGTAAGGCAGAGGACTATAAAATACACACTTATGTTTGCTCTAAGACCTGAAAACATGAGACAAATTTCTTATAAGTAAGATGCAATAGCATACTTGCTTAATCTGGCAAGTGATTATACCTTATTGCTTTAGCTCTAAGAAGAAATGAGACGAAGCAAACAGTGGCCCAATCCAGCATTTAATCAGCATTTCCATGTTAAAAAAACAATAGCTCCATAAGGAAAGTACACTGTGCGCTTTCCAGAGCCATAAGACCCGGATGTCAAAAAGGTCAATTAAGATTAGAGGTCTGGGACAGTTCACTTGAAACAGTATTTTGAGAATTTAAATACAATGCACAGTAAATTAGATTTGATTTCTGCTAAATTATGCTTTGATATTGCATTCAGCCCAAGCTGGCTTCAATCAAAGTCAGGCTACAGCTCTGTTATGCTAATGCCTGCTGGGGAGAGTGAGTGGGCGATATGGAAATTAGATGGGTGAACACGAATAGGAAGCATAGGCCATGAGTGAGGTGGGCTTTGAGCTGAGGGGAGGGGGACCTTAAGGTTAATCACATCTTGTTCGAGTTGTTTCTACAGGAAAATATGCCTTTCTATGGCAGGCATTAACATGGAGATAGTCATACAGCAGTTAAGTACATTAACATGTGATACAGGATGGTTACAGACACTCAGCCGTTCGCTGTCTCTGGGTACGATTTCATGCATGAATGACTAAACTTTTGCCTCTGTATGAATAAACATTTTGAACTTTGTGACAAAATTGAAAGAGAAAACAAATTTCCTTTACTGTTTGATATAATGCTTAATACATTTTAATATGCTGCGTAATTACATTTTAAAAAGCAATCTCTCCCACCTTTTGAGTTAAAGATTTGCTGAGTTATAGAATGCTTAACATTAATTATTACCAATGACTGGGTGTTTATTAGTCCCACGGACTATATTAAGCCACCCACAAGCATTATTTCTTTTTTTTTTTTAGCATTATTTCTTTTAAAATTTTAAAACGTTATTTCTGATAATGTTTTAAAACTAATATGATCTAATATGATTATGAAATAAAGGCCAAAAGAGTGAATACAATGAAGGGTATACACTTATTTAAGGTTCAAGTATTAGACAGTTAGGCTAGATATACAGCTACGTTCTCTTAATTCATTGAGAAGAAAGATTTGTACTAATACTGTTTAGACAAGATATCATGTCTGCATCTTATTCTCTGAAGAACTACTATGAAGACAACAATATGCAATGTATTAATTATTGTAACTGTCCTACTGACCTGTTTTGAATCTGTTTCAGAGCTATTTTATCTTTTTTTCTCATTAAAATGGATTTAAAAAACACAGGATGAATGAATAAAAAATAAAAATAAAAATAAATTCTTTTCTTCAAGTCACTGGATTAAAAAAACCTCCAGCACTTTTTATTTTGGTGGTACCAGCATTCAAACTCAGGACCTTGTGCTTGCCAGGCAAGCCCTTATTCAACTGAGCAATCTCCCTAGTGCCCTCCTGTACTTTTTTTTCCTTGTATTTAAATTTTTTTTTATTTTTTAAAGAGTATGAATTAGAATTAAAACAGAATAAAAAGTGATACAGAATTTCACTTAAAGTAACATGAATTTCACAGTATTTGTTGTAATACATAGTGTTGTATTCCAACCAGTTACTCGTATTATCAGATATATACATCTAAAGTTAGAGGAAAGAAAAAAAGAAATGTATAAGAAACTAAGAAGAGAAAAAGTACAAACAATTGAAAAAGGAGATGAATCTAATTAAAGCATTAACTGCTTCTTTCCATAGACCAGCAGAAATACACAGTACAGTTAACCAAAACATTCTCCTTACATACATAGGTAAATCTCTTTGCCCCAGTATTTCGGGTATTTCTAAGGACTGTCTATGTAGTATTTTATTTCATCCTTACGATTGCCTCCATAAGTAAATGCTGTTTTTAAGTACATTTTATAGATGAGGAAACTAAGGGTGGGAAAAATTAACATG
>NDGN011556110.1:4003-29558 GCA_002564285.1 Tympanoctomys barrerae | reverse complement strand
AAAAAAAAAGAAAGAAAGAAAGAAAGAAAGAAAGAAAGAAAGAAAGAAAGAAAGAGAAAAAAGCCAATAGTCTTTCCAACAAATGATACTGGAAAAACTGGATATATAACCTCCCAAATGAAATTAAAAATATATATAAATAAAAGAACTTTGATCCATGCCTTAAATCACACATATAATTTAACTTAAAATGATTATAGAACTCACTACATAAGATCTAAAATTATAAAACCTTTTAAAGGAAATCTTTATGACCTAAGGTTTGACAAATAATTCCACAATATGATACCGAAAACAAATTCTCATTATCTTTTTCTCCCTCCCTCCCTCCCTCCCTCCCTTCTATCTTCCCTCCCCTCTCTCTCTGATAAGCTAGACTTCATCAAAATTAAGAATATCTCTTTAAAAGACTTTTAAGAGATGGGCTGAGGGTAGAGCTCAGTGGCGGAGCCTCTGGCTAGCATGGCTGAGGCCCTCAATTAAATTCTCAGCAGCACAAAACAAAACCAAACACCCGAACATTTAAGTGTATGAAAAGGCAGGGCACAGACTGGCTGGGAGGACGTATTTATAAATAAATGAGAGACTACGAGGCAGGATACACTATAAGAAGCCCCCACGATGGTATATGAATCATAACACTAAAAAGTAAAGAGGACAGAAAGAAAATTCTGTGGATTTACTTATGCTATAGGTTGTGGTGATATTTCATGAGCATATACTTATCTCCACATTCATCAAATTATGTACAATAAACATAGATGGTTTCTTGTATATTAATCGGACCTCAAGAATGTGCTTTAAAAATAATTCTGGGCACCATACAGCTGAACCAAAAACAGGTAAAAAAAAAAAAATGTCAGTAGATATTACCCAATAGATTGGCTGGCTGGCAAATAAGCATGTAAAAAGAAATCAAATTTGTTACTTATTAATGCAAAGTAAATAAGCCACAATGAAATGCCCCAACCAAGTTTAATATGTCTAAAATGAAGAAGGTTGATTGTGGCAAGTGGAGGGAGGGAGGTGGAACAACTAATTCTCATAGGCTGTTACAGGAATGTAAAATAGTTCAAGTACTTTGCCAAACAGCTCAGCAGCATCCTAAGAGCTGACCTGTATCTTGCCATAGAAAGCAGTCATTTCACAGCTGGGTATTTGCCCAGGAGAAATGAAATCCTATGACTGCACAAGCACGTGAACATGAGTGTTCGGAGCAGCCAAATGTGGCATTGGCCACACACGAATCAGTGCAAATGTCCACCCACAGGGGAAGGAATAAACAAATCATAATGCTTGCACAGAATGGAATACAAGTAAGTAACAGAAAGTAGCGAGCACAGCATCGCTGAACATCAAAATAATTACAAAGAGCGAAAGCATCTAGTGCGAAACGGCACATCACATACTTTCTTTCATTTGTCAGCTGTTAGATATTGACAGGAGGCACATCGGTGGCTGCCTCGGAGCGGGGCTGTGAGGCGGGACACAAGGACTAGACTTCCGGGGTTCACCAGGCCCCCGTGGTAGCAACGGACGTGCTCATTCCTTGGCTGTTGGGTGATCCTTGGGCACTAACTTGCGTCAAAATGCATCAAATTGTGCACCAGGTTAGCTGTGCATCGGGCGACCGCCTACCGGGCTGAGAGTGGCCCGCGACCCTAGTTGGAGGCTGGGCGATGGGTGTAGGGGGTTCACTAGGCTCTTTTCTATGCTTTTATAAGTTTGACATTTTCCTGTGATAAAGAAAAAAATCTGGATTCTTGTGATGGTTCCAAAACAAGCTCGCACATACTGTGCTACTCCTCCCCGTCTTCAGGGCAGTCCCCTTCCTCTAGAGAGTGGACCATGCATGGTGACAGCTTCTAAGGAAAGAGTGGCAGCAATGGTGTCTGATGTCAGAACAAGGTCATAACAGGTGCTTGCCAGGGATGCTTCACTCTGGGGACGCCAGCTGCCACGTGACAACTGTCAGGCAGCCCATAAGGCAAGGAACTGCAGCCTTGGGCTGACGGCAAGTGCTGAGCAAAGTCCTCTTGCCAGCAGTCAGGAGGGGGTGACGGTGCAACTCGGCCACCAGTTTGTAACCTTCTGAGACAGCCTTTTACCTGGCTCATGTGTCCCCAAATGCCCCAGCCTCAAGAAAGAGGAGATAATCAATGCCTATTGTTTTAAGTCACTAACTTTTCGCATCATTTGCTAGGCAGTAGATAAGTAATAAGCAATAAAAAAATTCAGAGGAGCTGTGTTATGGTTTGTGTCTAGGTTTCCCACCAAAGCTTCATGCAGTCTTAGGGTGGACTTCTAGAGTCTGTGATTAAGTCATGATCCATGCTGGGATTATGGGTGTGAGTGCTGCTGGGATTATGGGTGTGAGTGCTGCTGGGATTATGGGTGTGAGTGCTGCCCCGCCCTGCGGCCAAGAGCATGAAGACAATAGAAGGCAGGGACGGAGGCCTGCTCTCTCCGCTCTGCCCCTGCTCCTCCCTTTTTGCTCTTGCTGCTTTGCTGTTTTCTCTCACCATAAACTGCTGCCCTCTGCCATGTGCCACCCCGCCTTAGCGCCAGCCAGCTGAGGATAGACTGAAACCTCCACAAACCGTGAGCTAAATACACCTTTCCTTCCTTAATCCTGGATGTCAGGTATGTTGTCCCAGCAATAAGTGAAAAGTAACTGAGACAAGCTGAGTGTGGCGGTGTACACCTGTGATCCCGGCCCTCTGGGAGGCTGAGACAGGAGGATCACAACTTCAAGCCCAGTACAGGTAACGGGTAACGGAGTCATTTAGACCCTGTCTCCATAAATAAATAAGTACATAAGTAAATAGGGCTGCAGGTGGGGCTTAGTGTGAAAGTCTTGGGCTCAATCGATTCTCAGGACTACCCCAAAACAAAGGACAGGCAGGAAAAGCATCCGGCCAAAGCATGGCTGGGGAGTTTCCTACAGTCACAGCTCCACTCCAGCACTAGGCCCTGTCACCACTGCCTCCTAGATGCTGCGGCCCACGGGGGCTCTCGGAGGCATCGCTGCAGCCCTTGCTGTGTGGCCCGTGTGGCTCGTGACAACTGCTCTGCACTGCACCAGGGCACAGCCTTGCTTCCCCGGGGCTAACCAGAGTTCCCCCTGGTCTCTCCAGAACGGCTTCAGATGCTGCAGACCAGCCCTGGCTTCCCTCGTAGCGTACAACCTAGGCACAGCCTCGGGCTCAGCGCTTTCTCCCAACGTTTCTCCCTGGTGTAATTCAGAATAGACCATGTGAGCCATCGGTCAGTGTACAGTGTGGCAGGGCTAACCACATTCAGGGTGTGAGCAGCTACCGCCAACCCCACCTCCGCCGTTCCCCTCACTAAACAAGCTCTAACACTAAAGGCTCCTTTGCTCCCCTCCCCTGCCCCATCTCCAGACGCTATATTCTGTCCCTATTATTCCCACCACACTAAGCACCTGGTGGAATCATTTAGCATTTGTCCTTTGGTAAGAAAATAAGTGCTTTGAGATGATGGGGTTCAGGGATTCAACCACTCAGGCTAGGCTCTCACTTGCAGTCTTCCTGCCTCAGCTTCCCAGAGTGGACCCCTGAGTTACAACCGGCCTGACATATGAACACCTTGGGTGGTGACTGGAACTTTAATTTTAACCTATGACCAAAGTTTTCAGTCTTCAGCTACTCGTCCTTCCAGCTGGTCTCACACACAGATGTGACCCTTACAGGGTCCTGGAAGGAGCACTACAACGTCGTTTCCTGGGCAGTGTCTCAGGACACTGAGCCCTGCCTACATACAAGAGACAGACCTTGAAGGCTGCGTAGAGGAGCCTGAGCCTGTGGCTGACGAGCTGAGCGACAACCAGCCCTCTGGGACAAATTGAATTCATAAGTAAAGAATCCATTGTAAATACTTCGATAGCTAGAAGTCTACGATTCCAAACAGCACTATATTCCATTTCATATGGAATGACAGGAAGAGTAGAAGTTCTTGTAAGAGCATTATTTCATTCCAGAGGATGACAAAACCAAAACCACACAATCTTCAGGGGCGAGAATGACTCTCGGTGTATGGATGCGGAAACAGAGGCTGACAGTGCACTCTCATACCTGCGCACTGGAGAGCTGCCGGCCACCTCGGAGCCACAGCCATGGCCAGTGGGCACGGTGGACCCGTGAGGAGTCCATAAGAGGCTTGGGCTCTCCGCTGCCAGGGGAGGTCACGCCCATCAAGTCAGGGCGCAGTGTCCGAGTGGCCCTCCCAGGATCGTGTATGCCAGCTCCCAGGTGGATGGCTCTGTGCTGCCCGCCCAGGCCCTCTGACCGCCCCCCTTCCCTCCTGACCACAGCCCTGCTTTCTGAACTTTCCATCTTGTGCCTGTACCAGATCCGAACACCCAGTCTTCAGGGCAGCAAAGGCACCTACAAGATCCCCTTCCAGGCCTGCTGCTTGCAGGGTTCTGGTTATTGGCGGAATTGCCCAGAATACCCCCTCTGGTGCCAGCCCTGGGCCTCTTGGGGTCAGCCAACGTCAGGTGGGCTGAGCCGTTACAGCCCAGGCCCCGTGGTCATGTGATGCACCTCCAGCCAGGCTGTCCTCAGGGCTCAGCTCCACCTAGTCCAGGCCTCTGTGCAAGTGAAACTTCTGAACAGACTGGAAGGACCACATAGTTTTGTAGGATGGCCACAGAAGAGGGACAAGCCCATCCCCCTGCTTCCCACTTGTGCCTCACCCAGGCCTGCTGAGCCCAGGGCCCAGGGCCAGGGGAGAAGGGCTGGCAGATGCGGACTCGGGAGAGGGAAGGAGGAGCAGCAATCCTTAGGGACAACCAGGTGAGAGCTACAGCTGCCTGAGAAGCTCTTTACAGGAGACAGCCAGAGAGCAGGCACAGAAGACCCAAATCCTCACAGGCAGAAGGAAATGGCCCTCCTGGCCCCACAAATGGCAGATGAGCTCAGCTGATACTTGGAGAATGAGGTGAGAATCATTTCCTTATCATCTTAGGAAATGATAAGCCCAGTCCCGTGCCAGGTGGCTGTGTCCAGGAGGACTACGTGACGGCGCTCCAGGTCAGGGGCAATCTGCCTGCCAGGCTCGGCCCTGTTCACCTTGGGGACTGCTTTGGAGCCCCCGTGGTCACCCTGTCATGCTCCCCAACAGCCTCCAGGCGCTGAGAGGTGAAGGCACCCTGTCCACTGAACACATGATCATCCTGTATAGATGCTCCAGATGTCCACAGTCGCCAGGAAGCACAGGGGCCTAGGCAGTGGGACACGTAGAGGTCCAGAGCCAGGCCGTGCAAGTGACAGTCCTTGCTGCCATCAGAGAGCATCTCCGCCTAGGGACACACGCTCATATACAATTGCACGTGCAAGGGCCACAGATGCCCCTGAGGGCCCTTAGGCCTGCAGTTGGGCGGGACTATCTCTCTGTCCCTTCATCTGTTGCTTTGTCCCATGTCTGGCCAGCAAACCAGGCTTGCAGAGACAGAGCTCTTCTTTGCTCTAGTGAGGGCTGAACCGCCCTGTCTGCCTTGCCAAAGCCTCCTCCCTCTTGGTATCACAGAGCCCCTGGTCCCTGGGAGGCCAACAATGCTGTCTCTGGCCACAAGTGTGGTGACAGAAGTCCCCGACTCTAAGTCCAGCGGCGGGCATAGGTCCTCTGGGCCCAGGGCAGGCATTTCTCCCAGGGGATTCTGCCACTCTACCACTCTCCTTTCCAGCACCTTGGAGCATGGTGTAAAGACACAGGAGCCAGGCTCCAGCGGTGTCTTGCTTGCTTATCGCTTGTTGCTGAGACAGAATACCCAACACCCACACTAACAAGGGAAAGGCTTATCTAGCTCATGGTTTGTGGGGCTTTCAGTCCACGATCCGCTGGCTCCACGGCAGGGTGGCACTGTTAGGAGCAACGGTTTGAGGCCACAGAAGACAGCAAAAGAAACAAGGGCAGAAGCTTTTTCTCATACGGTATGCAGGGCCCCCCTCGCCCCCAGGGCGGGTAGAGCAACCACACCATCTCCTGCCCTCCTCCTGCGCAGGCTCGGAATGCGGACAAAGTGAGGACCCTGCCCCTGAGGAGTCACTTAAGCTTCTAGACTTTTCAAGTTGACACGATGTATCAAGCGTTACAAGCGGGCTGAGGAGAAGGGGGCTACTGCAAGAGCGAAGAGTGAGGCACATCAGTCCCTCTCTGCACCCCTTTCTACACCTCCGTCCCCGAATTTATAGGTTAAAACTGGGAGGGCCACTATAGCGGCCGACCCCCTCAGGCCTTAGCACTTTGGGGTGCCCTCCAAGGCCAGAAAGCTGATGAGCACATATTCTAGGTCACAGTTTATGAGTCAGAGGTGAGCCTGATTTTGGCACGTGAGAACTCAAGTCAGACATCCAGAAGGGGTTTCTGTTTGCGGACCTGGGATGCCATGCTCTGTGGGCGTGACAATTGGGCTTCAATGTTCATTTGACAGGTTAAGAAACTCTGGGGGAGGTGGTTGCATCCTGGGGGCGATATGCTCACGGCTGGGTAGCTGCCTACAGGTGGGTCCTGCTGGAGTCAGCCTCTGAGGGCATCCTTTGGCGGAATAGCGCTCACTTCTGCCCCGTCCGCTTCCCAGCCACTGGGAGGGGAGCTGCTCGGCTCTCCCCTCCCCTCCTGCTGGGATGTTTCTGCTTTGATGCCAGCCAGTCATGGACAGAAACCTCCAAAACCATGAGTCTGGCACACGCTTCCTCATTTATGATGTGTGTGTTGGATATTTATTTGGTCCCAGTGACAAGAAGCGGGCTAATTTGGTGGGTAGAAGAAACAGCAGTGGCCCGAATTCTGACATGTATGAGGACAGACCAGCGGAGGGGGCGGAGGCCTGTGTCATCCAGTTCCCCTCTGGCTTTCAGAACTCACTGGCTGAAGTCATTACAAGCAGTACAGTATTTGTATAGGAAAGAAACTTGGGAAGACACAGCGCCCTGCCAAACGCACAGTCAGTGCAGGACCCTCCCCGGGGCGCCCCGCTCCGAGTCGTATGCTTTGCCCAGGCTGAGCACCGATGCTACCGTCCCATCAGGTGGCACCTGGCACAGGCTGGGTAGGAGCCCAGGGAAAACTAAGAGGAGGCCAGCGTGTGTACTGGCCCGGCAAGGAGTCCTGTGTTATCTTCTCTGATTTTTAAAACTTTTAAACTGAAAAACTGATCTATGGTATTATCACTCAGCTAGTAACCAAGAGGGGGGCTGGTAGATGAGTAGAAAGGGGTACATGGGAACTTTCCAGGGAGGTGGAACACTTCTGTGACTTGGACAACAGTTGCCTCCAAATTGTGGAACTGATCTGTAGATTGTGATACTAATTTATCAAATAATGTCAACTTTTATTATCTTTGCAACAGTAATATTTTAAAGTAGGATCAAATAGGCTGCCTTGGAGCTCCCTAGGGAAGCCACCCCCTCTGCAGCTTTCTTCGTGACAGCCAGGGGAGGGGGTGTAGGAGCACCCCGATGTGGCGGCCTTTCCTGCTCTCAGGGGTGTACACCCTAACACACATAAGCACACGCTCCTGTGGACCCAGGTGGGAGGAAGTGGCAGGGCCCTGGGGGACAGCAAGGACACCAGCTGGCGGGCTCCAGGGTGGACCCAGCCTCCTGTTGGCCCACGGAGGCGGGCAGTGTGGAGGCACCAGCAGAATGGGGGCGGGGTAAAAAGAGCATGCCCTGAACTGCAGCTGGACTGAACTGCCACCACCCCAATTTCACTGCACCCCACCATGTTCTGGACCTCTCCCTCCTGGGAGCCCTCCAGAAAGCCTGCTGGGCTGAATGAGCTCTCTGTCCTGGATCAGGGCACTCATCCACGAAGGCGATGCTGGAGCTGAGTCAGGACGTGAGCGAGAGCACGCTGGAGCTGCAGCCCTGCCCCAGCCAGCAGGCTCTGTGCAGAGCCCCCGGTGGCCCTTGGGGACGGGGGCAGGACCCTGGGTCTGTGGGGGCAGGAGCAGGTGCAGGGTAAGATGTAGGGGAGGAGGTCTGCATTCAAGTTCTTAGCCCTTAAAAATCTGTTTTGTAAAAAAAAAAAAAAAAAAAAAATACAGGATGCAACTAAGAGAAAAGAGAATTAATTTGGGGCTCATCTGTTTTTTTTATTCATCCAGACCATTCATTCATTTATTTTTCCAGCCAAGCATTTACCTAAAAACTTGCTACATGCAGTGCTCCGTATTAGATACTTGGGTGGCGAAAGAGACAGATATGACAGCCTCCAGCTCACAGTGGTTGTAACCCATTGAAGGAGACAGATGGGTAAGGAGTCACAGTAATAGAGGAGGGAATCTGCACTCACAGAAGTTATAAGCTCTGGTCCAGGGGCCACAAGAGAGGGTCCACTCAGCTGGAGGGGCTCAGGAGGGCTTCCTGAGGAGGAGGGGACAGAGGGAACCTTGCCTGTCCTGGATAGCTGAGCACTGTGTCCCCAGTGAGGGGAACAGCATAAGCACAGCCCTGGAGAGCTGGAAGAATATGGGGTATTCTCAGTAACCAAAAGCCTGGTAGATACATGTGCAGGCCTGGCCTCCGAGGACCCAGGGTCTCCTCAGGAAATGTACCCTCCCCTGCCCCCAGCTCCCACTGAATCTCTTAGTCCAAAGGAACACCGGGGCAAACGGGACTGACAGATCCCCTTCCAGTGAAGGGGGCCTTGGAGTGGAGATGGAAAGAGAACAGCAACTGGGCGGTGCTGAGCGAGTAAGGCAAAAGGCAGAGAAGGAAAGCAGAAGGAGTGCATGTTTGTCCCAGAGAGCAAAGCACGAGAACCAAGAAGTGACAGGTTCTAAATGCCGTCCACACGCCAGGCTCCAGGCTTCCACGCTGCCCACCTTGCTCTGTCTAAGTGGTACTGTCTGATTTTTCCAGAAGGTCTCACTACATGGTTGAAGACTCCCTGTTGCTCCTATACTCTTGAGCACTAGGAAGTGTCCGGTCTGCTCTAGGAAGTGATCCTGGTCCCTACAATCAGAGTCATAAGGAATCTAGTCCTGGGGAGCGTGGGCAGAAAGCTGGAGTTCTAGTTCATGGGCACTGAGAAGATTTTTGAGTGGTTCAGAAGGTCCGCCTGGAACACAGCATGGAGGGTGGGAAAGAGGACAGCTATGCTGCGGCTCTCAGGGCCCCTGTGAGGAGGATCTGAGGTGGAAATCGGGCCATTGCTGAGGGTAGGGACATGAATGATTTCAGCCACCTGAGGGAGATCCGCAGAATGGCCTGGGCGGTTGGCAGATGGGCAATAGGTATGAGTAGAAATGGAGGGCCGGATGCAGAAACCACAACTGGGGACAATGTTGGGGAGATGGGTGGAGGTAGAGACACTCATAAGACATGTGGCTGGAGATGGCAAGGTGGAAAAGGTGGACCAGACATCGCAGCCCAGGAGGAGCTGTGCACAACATGGAGCGACAGGCTAGTGCTGGGAGCAGGGAGGGCAGAGAAGAGAATTGAGGCCATGGAGCTGGAGTCCCCTTGTACCAGCAGCCAATGGCAGCTTTGATGGGAGCCTGGAGCTCAGTAAAGACACATGGGAGAAACAAGAAGGGTTTCCCTCATCTTCTCTCTGGTCTTTCTAGAAGGGGAAGGGATCTGCGTTCATTGCAGGACTGCCGTAATGAAGTACTACAGAATGGGTGGCTCAGATCTCACAAGGCCCATCAGATCCCCATTCTGGGGGCTTGGAGTCTGTGACGGAAGTACCAGCAGGCCACATTCCCCCTGGGACTCAGCTCGCAGCTGCGTCGCATCAGTGCCTGCTGACAGTGTTCTTCCTGTGTATCTGCCTCCAAAGTTCCCTACTCATACAACAACACTGACCCTAGTGGACTTGGGCCACCTCCCTGACAGAATTTTAACTTAACTACATCTCCAAGACCTGGTTGGGCTTAGGACTTGAACATACCTCTTTAGGGGACACAGAGGACACAGAGACAGTTTAAAACAGCTAGGAGGGAGCAGGCAGGTAGGGGGAGGGGTCTTTATAAGGGTTGCCCAGTGAGACTGTAGGGTGGGACACGCCTCACCCATCCCAGGTCCCCTGGAGGGCGCCCCCCCCCCGACTTAGTGCTTTTCCCAGGCATGCTGGCTCTGCTGGGGATCTGCCCTAGACCTAACCTCAAGATACAGAGAAATGGCAGGGAGGATGGGAAGGAGTTTCCTGCAGCTGAGGGGGCCCCTGCCGAGTCCCAGCTTGTGCACCCCAAGTGGGAAGATCTACTTTTGCCCCAGCCAGACTCCTATGACCAGAGGGGGAGAAATGAGATTAGGAGCATGACACTTATTTTGTCATAAAGGCACAAAGCATGGATTTGTCAGACCCACGTGTATTCTTTAGAATCTTTCTAGTGAGGGCCAGTGATACAGCTCAGCAGCACAGGGCCTGCCTGGCAAGCACAAGGCCCTGAGTTCTATGCCTGATACCCAAAAAGAGAAAACATTTTTACCGGTAAAATATTAATTTTAACTTAATGAGTTTTATTAAATAATAAGTGCTTACCAGGAAAAAAATCACCAAAATAAAGGATCGAATTTTTAATATTTATTGAATGCTTATAAAAAAGCATCAAAATTTTCAACGTCAACTGTTTTTTTGTGCACAAAATTTAAAAAAGAACTGCACAAATAAATTCTTATACGAACTACAATGAAAGCACCAATAACACTTACCAAAATAAAAAAAAAAGAATCTGTACTTGAGTTATTGCACCTCAGGCAGTCTGCACCCGTGGCGGGAGCAGGCACCACGCGCTTGCATTGCTCACTGTCTCACAGCTCAGACTCAGTGATCCTCCTGTCTCAGCCTCCCCCGTGCTGGGATTACAGGCGTGCACCACCACGCCCAGTTTCGTGGCCGGCTCAGCCCACCCTGGGGTTCCAGGCTGGCACTGCATGTGGTACCAGGGATCAAACTCAGGTCGTTCCACTTGCTAGGCAGGCGCTTAGACCACCAAGCTATCTCCCCAGCCCCTCCCTAGCCTTTTTGCAGGAAGTAATTGACATCTCACTGGTCTTGCTGTTTTGTCAGGAGGTTATTATAATATACAGTGTGTAATTAATAAGAACATAAACTATCAAAAAAGTGTTAAATTCTTAATATGTATTGTGTGTTTAGAATAGACAGCAATGTTTTCCCATCTGCTGTGTCCTTGCTTACAAAGCCTAAAAGATAACACCAAGATAAGCTGCTAGGTGGACTACAATGACAATGCCAACAGAACACTACCACAAAAATAAGCTTGGCTTCAACTGTTGCACCCACAGCAGGCTTCATGCGTGACAACTGCATGTTCCTCACACACGTCTCTTTCCTTGTCATCTCTCTTCTCTTCCTGTTTTGTCGGGAGCTTCCAACTATATTGTACAACATGCATTTAGCAGGGAAATAAGGCATCAATACAATATCAAATTTGTAATGAGTACTTAGAATAGACAGCAACGTTTTCACATCAGCTGCTCACTTGATTACAAAACCCAAAAGAACATCAAAAATGAAACTCTGGACTGGGGAGATGGCTCAGTGGAATAAGTGCTTTCCTGGCAAGCACTACAGTGTAAACACAAACAAAAGTCAGCTACAGAAATAAGCTCTGTGTCAACTGTCCAGCCCAGGGCCAGCTTCACACATGACAATTGCATGTGCCATACACAGTTATCACTTACACTGAGGGCACGTATGTTTTGCTTTCCTGTGCTTTCTTGCAGGGCACATTTGACATGCTCTGTTTTCTTGCTGTAGCAGGTCTGTGTGATGTGGTACGTCCCGGTTCATCTGTCAGCTCAACATGTTTTTGCATAGTTCCCTGTACAGAAACCGTTTATTTTTCCTCTTCTGTAAATGATCTCTTATGAGCTCCAGTCCCAATCGTGTAAGAAGTTATCTGTAACCGTTTGCTCTTGTTCTTTTTTAGGTAAGCTATCAAATTACTGTTTAGAATTGAGTAAAACACAATCACGGGCCAATGCCTTTTCTGTTTCAAGTGACATCATAGTTGCTGTATAATTCATCATCAATGAAAAACCAACTTTGCCTTTGGTTTTGCTGTAGGAAGTTTCCGTCTTGGGCTTACACTTTGTCAAGTTCTCCCTATCAATATTTCCATCATGGTGCAATGTTGACATCAGAGGCACCTGTTTGTTCTCTTTGTTGTATATGAGGCCAATGTTACATCTTTCTGAAATCCAAAGATTCTATTACACAATTCTCTGTTTTGAAATCATAACACTTCATTTGGAATTTTCGCTTTGTTCCTGCATACAGTTCCTACACTGGTCAACTTGTGCTCCGTAAGCAAACGTAACATCAATTGGAAAATGGTAAACCAACTGTAGAACGTGGCCTTCTGATTATTTGGGGACATGGGAGCAACAAGTCTGTTCACAGCGTCACTCAGCTTATTACCGCATGAATAAGGTCCTGGGGGCTGAGATCCAGAAGAAAAGTCTAAATTGAAAGCATAATAACGCTTTGTATCTACAAGGACATACATTTTTAGGCCATATGTTCTTCCACTACTTTTCAGTAAGTCTTTTACATTTCTATGACTGCCATGAGAAACCCCTGCTATGTACAGCAGACCTGTGGATGCTTCAGTTCAGCTAGTGAGGAGGGGTCATAACAAATGCAACTATCCATGTGGTTGGTGGTACACGCAGAACACTTTACTTGCATTTCAGCCTTGTGTATTTCACAATATCTTGCAGCATTTTGTCTGTTACAATTTCCAGCGTTGAATGGTCGTGCTGGCGTTCTGTCCAATATGTTTCACTCCAGCCAAGATCCTCACTATATTTTCAGACCTAGTTCTAGCATTGGATGTTCCATTTGGTTGTATGGCAACTTCATAGCATTTCAACTGTTCGTACACTTGGCAGTTTTCTTTCATCATCTGAATAAAGAAGGTCCACATTCCCTGTGTCTGTATCAGTTAATCCTTGTTCCATTTCACTATCACAGGAACTTTGGCTCCCATGGCCAAGCTCAACGTCATCACCATCACTCTGCTCTTTGTTATGAGAGCATTTATTGTGCCCTAATGGGTCATCTTCATCATCCACACATGAGAAATATGATGATGCACTTTTGACCTCCTCCAAAACTTGAAAAGATGGTTTTTCATATGCCATTATACTGAACTGGCCTGCTTGTACTGAGAAAAATAAAAAGAAAACTGTTTCAAAACAAATTCTGGAGTGGTGTGGCTCTGTTGGACCCTTTGTGGTTGCTTGGGTAAACATATACAAAACCAGTTAGAGCCTGATATAAGTTTAAATAATCCTGTTTTGCTGCTTTTGCACATATGCACACATGTTCCTGTTCATCATACCAAGTGAGTAGACACATAGATCACTTTCTGTATCCCTCAGGGAAAGATATTGAGACACACAGTTGGCTCCTATTGCACTGAAATAGAAAAGTAAAGGATGGGTCTACTGGACCCAGTATTATGCTCCTAACTAAGAGTTTGTTTTTTGTCAACTATATAGAGTACAAGTCACTTATTATTTTTATTCAGGGTCTTGCTATATTGCCCAAGCTGGTGTTCTAACTTCTGTGATCTGCCTGCCTCAGCTTCTTGAGTAGCTAAAATTAAAGGTGCATGCCACCATGCTCAGCTCCACTGCTTTTTAACAGAAGCAATTAAATAATCTCTCTCTCTCTCTCTCTCTCTCTCTCTCTCTCTCTCTTGTGTTTTTAGGGAAGGGTGTACAAGGTGTTCAGGGTCTCACTACTAGATTGGACTCATAGTGATCCACCTGTTTGCAGCCTCCCAAGAGCTGGGATTACCAGTGCACACCACTACACAGTCTCTAAATCATTTCTCAGAAATAACAATGAATTCGAAGTGCAGATAGATCTGAAATGAGCTCACTATCATGGGGGACGAGATATGTGGAAAGGGGGAGGAAAGAGACCAGACTGAGATTGGGAGGGAGAAGAAGGATGAGAGAAAGAAGGAAAATCAGCATGGGTACACATTGTTATACCTCAGAGCCTATGAGGAAGAGAGAGAGATGAAGAGAGAAAGAAGAGGACTTGGTGAGTTTGAGGGGTATACCCAAGAAGGTGGGGGGGGAGTGTGTCTTCAGGTGTGACCCTATCCTAGATAACCATTATTGAGGTTCTTCAGCTATTCTAGTCTACAAACACACAGAGGTTCTTTTCCTAATGACCTTAACCCAAGTGGTTCATATGAGAGGAGGTTACTCTCTTTTACCTTGAATGTTGCCTCAAGCCACAGGGGTATATTCATGATAATGTCCCTTTTACATCCTCAACCAATGGCAGGAGAAAGGGTTAGTTTTTTATGCTATTCTTCATTTTCAGTCTGACTGGATTAAGAGACTATTTCCTGGAGAGGTGATGGAATCACGAGGAGCTTTACTGATTAAAAGCAGAACGTGCTATCCTAAGGGAGGGCCCTGGTGCAGGTGGGTCACTGGGGAAAACCTTTAGAGGATATAGTTCTCATGGGCACACTTCCCCTGGACTGTGCTTTCTAGATGCCATGGAGTGAGAAACATGACTCCACCACACCATTCCACCATGTTGTTCCTACTTTGGGGCCAGTTGACCATGGAACCCTCCAAGATCATGAACCAAATAGCCCATTTCCTCTTTTAAGTTATATATGTCATGCATTTTGTCCTAGCAATGGGAAACCTGTCCAGTTTACCTGAGTGGAGCCTGGTGGACAGCTCACCACCCTGTTCTCTGACCGTATTGAGAACAATAGAGTAGGAAGACCACCTCCTTTCATATAGCTTTCCAGGACAGCCTTGTGCCAGGCCCACCAGGGCACACCTGAAACATGGGTCCTGGGTAGCTGCCTCAGGGAGAGAGCTCTACCATAGGTTTCTCCCACCCTGCCTGTTAGGTGTTAGGGCTCTAACTTCCACCTCAAGGTAACAGCCTTGACTGGGTAGGGTCAGTAAGCCTCGCCGGGGCACCCAGTGAAGCTTTCCAAGATCTAAATTGCTCATGGGGATAACATTCCCTTCTTGGCCATCTCCCAGTGTCGCTGTGACCACCAACTTGTCAAGGGAGACGCAAGATCATAGCCAAGGATTGAGTCTTGGCTCTACCACTAACCGGGAGATTTGTTCCCTCTGTTTCCTTAGCTATGATGGAAAAAAGGGTGGCTATGATGAAGAAGCAAAGTAATATTTGCAATGTTCTGGCACCAGTTTGAGTCCATAAGTATTCAGGTACTTCTCTAATGTAAACTGTAATTTGAAAGAAAAAGACTGATTCCTTTCTTAGTGGGACTCATCTTCCTCTAGGCCCTGGAAGGAAACAGGCTGAACCTGTTTTAAGCCAGGCCTCACAAATATTTCCAAAAGGATAGGGAGCTGAGGGCAAGTTGCTGGTGGTCTGTGACGAGCTGCCAGGCATGAGGTCTAACACAGAAAGACAGGCAAGAAGTGGCTCCAAAGCTGAGCCACCACCCTGGGTCCAGCGAAGCCACTGATGTCTTCCTCCTGGAACCTTCTCATGTGATCTATAAGACTATACAAATGCCACCTTATCAGTGGTGCCTTCCCTAATCAGACATGGTTATTCCTTTGAGTTTCAGTCACTGTTCACCTGTAACCATTATATTCACTATAATTACTGGGTGGCTCCTCTACCAAGCTGTGCCATTTTGGGGAGCAAGGGCAGCTTCAGTTGTAGGTCACCAGCCCTGACAAAATCTCTGGTCCTGCAGAAGCACTGAAAGTTTGAGGAATAAATCCTCAGACTCACATGTCTGATTGGAGAGACCAGAAAAGAGAGATATGTAATTTCTTAGAGGACCTTCCTTGTTATCAAAATAAATTTTTTTTCATCAACTGAGCCTTCATAGATTATGTGTTTATATACCTGTTAGTTCACTTGCTCCCCAAGTGGTAGGAACAACATCATGAAAACGCATTTTCTGGCAACTGGGAAGATGAAGAGAGGCTGAAAGTTTAGCTCAATGCTACCCTGTGAGTGGGTAGTGAAGCCGAGTCAGGCACTGACAGGTCTACTGAATCCCAGTCCAGGACAAACTGACTGCAGACTTGTTGTGTCACGGAAGTTCAGACCAGCTAGAGAAGGGAATGGGAAAAATAATTTTCTAGTCATTTTATTTTATTAATTTATTTGCTTTTTGTATTTAGTACAGGGTCTATAGGGTTTCACTATGTAGATCTGACTAATAGTGATCCTCCTATTTACAGCCTCCCAAGTGCTGGGATTACAGGCCAGCGTCACCACGCCCAGTCTCAATGGCTGTCTCAGCACGCCCCGAGGGCGGGGCCGGCACAGTAGGCATCTGCCTAAGCAGGCGCTTTAATCTGCTGAGCTATTTGGCTGGCCCTCTAGTTATTTTTTTAGCCCACCAAGAATATAACTTTTCAAAGAAAGTTTGTTGAAAAGTACCTCAACAGATAAAATCATACAACACATATAAAAGGAGTTATATGTTATATGTTATACTGGATATGTTATATAAAAATATTATAGGATAGTTATAAATACAGTATGTTATAAGCTGATTAATCCTGATTAAATTGATTGATGAGAACAACAGAACTGTGTTAAATCATAGTCCAGGGAACACATCACCAGTCCAGCCTGCTGAGAGTATGCATAGTATATTTGCATCTCTGTCTGGAATCATAAAAATTATCTAATTTTATAGGTTAACATATGAGGAAAAGTAGCTAAGTACTTATTATTGGCCATCAAATATTTGGTGCCAGGTCATAGCAAATAATACTTTTCTCCACTGGTTATACAATGACTGTTAAATCTTTTTTTTTTTTTTTTTTTTTAACTTGAGTTGTCTTGTCCTCTCAACACTGAGAAAATACAGAACAATTTCTCTTCTTAATGGTACATAACACCCCATAGGAAGACTGTATAATCTCTTTAGCCAGTTCTGTATTCAAAGATATTTGCATTATTCCCAAGGATTTGCTTTGCTGTGGGCTGCATATTTGTGTGAGCCTACCTGTTGGGTAAAAATCCCTAAAAGAGTCACACATTCAAAGGACAGATGCATGCCACACTTTCATAGGTGTACCGAGTTAACCTTCAGTGAAATCTGTCCTAATTCACACTGTCACATGTCGCATTTGAGTGTACCAATGCTTCCCCACATTTGCCAAACATCAGTATTTTTTTTATTCAATGTCAATATCTAACAAAGTTGGCATAACATGGCTTTAATGTGTATTCTTTTGAGAGAGGATGTCATGGTGTGTATGTTGGTGACTCCCCTAACCATCACATAATCAAAGGCGGTGCTTTTGGGAGTGACTAGATCACAGGTGTGTGATCCTGGGCTGGTCCACTGGTTGGCTTAGCACAATTCTGGGTGTGGTTGATGGATCTACTGAATAGGGAAGACCCACCCTGGGGGCGCCATCCAATAGGCTTATAGCCTGGGTAGAATAGAAGGGGAAAAGAGGGGGGTCTTTCTGCCTTGTGCCTGCTGCATCACAAGCTGCTTCCCACCTGACAGTCTTTGGCCTGCTGCCCTGCCTTTGAATCACCTGACCACAGACTGAAACCTCTACAAACTGAGCTAAAATAAGCTTTTCTCTTTTAACTTGTGGGTCTTGGGTGTTTTGTCTGAGCAACAAGAAAATAATTAAGATTTGGGTGGGCCATAGCTGTAACTACCTTACTATACAGTTCAGAAGCCTTTGGAACTGGCTTGCATAATAGTTTGGGAAGGTTTAGAGATGCTGCCCAGAAAAGCAGCCCTAGAATGCCATGAGCCAAGCTGTATGGGAAATTCTGATCAGAGCTGAGAAGACCAGAATGTTGACTGTGATGCAGCTGGAAAAGCCCAGGACTAAGAGGATTTCACTGGAAAGGAGGACCACCTTGACAGCTGGATTCCAGCTGGCAGAAATTTGGCCTGTATCATGCTCATGTCCAGAAGTATTGCAGGATACTGAGATTAAGGGCAACAGACTAATTAACCTGGCAGAAGAAATCTCAAGTCATTTTAATGTTGAGGTGGTGGCATGGCTTTGAGTCAGTTCTACCTTGAGAATCAACAGAAAATGGTCCAGAGGAATGATTTTAAAGGTTTGGAGTTTGGCCAAAAAGAAAGCTCCAAAAAAATTGTGGCCCACAGTGGTGGAGCAAAGAGAACTTGACTTTGGAAATGATTACCATTAAAAAGCCAAATACTTTGGAACAGGGCAATAGAAAAGGTAGCCTAACGGTACCACACAAACTAGCAGGATTTCACCATTTGTAGCTTCAAAATTGCAATGGTGAGAGACTTGACTTTGAGAGGAAACCCCCAGAGCACTATGTGCTGGAATGGAAGCAGTGTAGGGAATTTGTTCTTTGGGACTGGGCCAGCCAGGTACTTGACCCATAGAGCTAAGAGAGAAGGAATTCTTCTACTTCTCTAGCTGGTGGCAGACCTTGGTATCATCCATGTGGTGCTGGTTTTAGGTGCATGCAGAATGCAAGAGTTGTGGGGTCAGGACAATTCTTACTTTTCCAAGTCAGGCTCAGGAGTCCAGGGAATGTACCTCTGAGGAGGCCATGTACGAAGCTGTCAGTATGAAGCTGAAAATGCAGTGGAGATACCAAGAGGTTGGAGAAGCCAGGAATGTAGATCCCTGAGGAAAGCTAGAAGGAGGGAGTGAAACTGGTGTGAGAGACAGACAGACAGACAGACAGACAGACAGACAGGGACAGAGAGCCTGAGGGCTACAATCACCACCTGCAGTGCTGGAGAGGTCTTCCCAAGCCCTTTAGATTTCACAGACTGGTATGAATTGCTCTGGGTCCTGGATATGGAGTGATGAGATTTAAGGTTTGCCTTGCTGGATTTTTGTTTGTGCTTCTTTTCTTTTCCCCTATTTCTACCTTTAGGAATGGGAATGTTTACCTTGTTTCACTGCATGTTGGAAGCACTTAATTTTCTTTTCATTTTAACAGGGGCTGGCAGTTAAGTGTTTGCCTTAAATCTCAGAGGAAAATTTAGACTTGGATTTTTCAGCAACACTGAAACTGTTAGGACTTTAGCAATTCCTGGAGATGGACTGAATTCATTTTGCATAAAGGGATGCACATGAGTCTTGGGGACAGAGGTGGGATATTATGTCTCATACTTAGATGCCTCTTCCCAAGCCTCATGCACTCAGAGGTGGGACTTAGGGAGGAACTGGATCATGGGTGTGATACTGGATGATGGGCGTGTGATAGGGGGCACGTCTACTGATTGACTTAGCACAGTTCTGGGCATGGGTGACAGATTTACTGAAGAGGGAAGACTCACTCTGGGGGGCACCAACCAATAGGCTTATAGCCTGGACAGAATAAAATGGGGAAAGAGGAGGTCTCACTCACTGTCTCATGCCTGCCGCATCATGAGCTGCTTCCCACCTGACAGTCCTTTGGCCTGCTGGCCTGCCTTTGAGCCAGCGGACTATAGATTACTACTTCTACAAACTGTAAGCCAAAATAACCTCTTTTCTTTTAACTTGTGTGTGTTGGGTATCTTGTCCTGGCGATAAGAGAATAGTTAAAACACAGGACTTTTTATGTGTCTATTAATAATTATATTTCTTTTTCCTGTGATGTCTGTTCATATTCTTTATTTTTCTTGGCATTGTTTTCTCCTTTACTGATTTACTTAGTTTTTGAATGCTAGAGGTCTTCACTACTCCTACGGTCACAATGACCTACATGTTGTCAACTTCAATGAACAACTTTGGTTTGCTGTTGCTTGTTTTCTGGGGGTGCCGGGGTAGGAACCTAGAGCTTCTCGATGTGAAGTACACGCTGCGCCACGGAGCCATAGCCTCATTCCATTTTCTTCTGATCATCCTTGACTGTCCCTTAGTGTTCAACACAATGGGCCGCTCCTGCTTTATCATTATTTTTCTTGGGTTTAATATTTCATATTTAGCTATATTTGCCTTCTAATTTATACAAACACAGCTGGAAAATGAATTAGTTCTACAAGGCTAATAATAAAAATTAGCACATCTCCACTGCTGGTTAGAGGCAGCTGGCTTCAAACTTTCAAGTTGACTCATGTGGTATTTCCCTCTATATCTCAAAATCAAATGCTTGTTTTCTACTTATTAATTTTTCCACTCTAGGAAATATCTATTAATTTCCCATAATGGAAAATAAAAATTTAGTTTTCATTTCATCACTAGCATAACATGCGCAATTTTTATTTCTGTGTTCCAATTATATAATAATTTTTTAGAGCAGTATTTTGTATTTACATTTTTCTGATTATATGTGCCAAGTCCATAGAAGACATATAGTAAGCTTAGATTGTTTAATTTTTCTTAAACAATGTTCAGTTTTCTCTAGAATTAATATTTATTTTCCCATTGTTTTGCTTTTTGAAAAGTTGGGTGTCAGAAAAAAACACTTCAAAAATATATTGAGTTTGGGGGTAACATGCTGGGTAATTTTAAGTAAAGGGAATTTCTGCACGTGCAATAAGGCCAGAGTGCAACAGGACACAGCAGTCCCTTCCACCCTGAATCCCACAGTCCATCTCAGAAGTAGGACAGAACATGACCACACTGGGACGGACTTCTGCCACGAGACAGTGCCTGTCCCTGGGGCTCATTCTCTCCCCTAAGAGACTATCTGCAGGACCGTGCCTTCCCCTTATGATCTCTTACACACCTCCCCAATTATCTGTATTTTCCATTCTTCTCTTCTCTTATGGAAAAGAGAATTATACCTACCTATCTATCTATCTATAATTTTTTTCTGAATAAGTATTAAAAGGGATGCTTATTTATTCATTAAAAGTGATGATCTGTAGGGTACTGTGGAAGGGACACTGGGCGACTTATAAAACCAGTCATAAAATACATGTCAGACTCTTTTTTTGTTCTCTTGAATCACTTGCTCTGAGAAAAGCCAGCCATGTCAAGAAGACACTAAAGCTGTCACCTGGAGAGGCTCACATGACCAGGTGCCAAGACCTTCCATTAACAAAGAACACAACATTTCTTAGTCATGTGAGTGAACTACTCGGAAGTGTACTCTCTAGCTATAGTAATGTCCAAAGAAGACATAGTCCTGGAAAACATCCAACTGAACCTCATGAGAAATCCCAAACCACATCTATGTAGCTATGTCTCCTTGGAATGCATGGCCATGATGAAAAAAAAAAAAGAAATGTTTATTATTATTTTAACCCATTAAAATTTGTTAATAATAATTTAAGTGACAATATATAACTAAGCATTTCAGAGGTTATGGCTTTCAGAAATATGGGTTACTAAAACAAGTTTTAATGACTCAATTAAGATAGACACAAAAACAGTTTGGGTAATTATTTGCTGCTGGAGAGTAGTCTCTTCACAACAACCAATATGTACAAAATACACGCACACAGTAACAAATAATAATAATAATAAGTGATACTCTTTCTTTCTGTAAGCTCCACTTATTGGGTATTGAATTTCCTGACCTAATTCTCTAATTTTCCAGTCCCTGTACTCCTATTTATCATGCCAATGTCTCTTTATACTGTTTGCCTGAGGTTTTCCTCACCTTTTTCTCTCAATCTTTCTCTTCAAGGTCATGATGGAACAGTAAGCATCAGACTGACCTGCCTGCCTGCAAAAATTTTTGGAAGAAACCATTTTAAGGCACTAAGTACCAAAGGGTACAAGGATATGAGTTTTTTAAAAAAATGTATTTAATACACAGTCTACAGGGTCTCACTACACAGATCAGACTTGTGATCCTCCTGTTTTCAGACTTCCAAGCCCTCGGATCACAGACACACACCGCCACGCCCAGTATCAGTTGCTGTCTCAGCGTGCCCCCAGGTGGGCCGGCACACATGCTGGAGATCAAACCTCCGGCCCCTGTGTCTGCCTAAACAGGCACTTTAATCTGCTGAGTTATCTGGCCAACCCTAAGGATATGAATCTTAAAAAAGAGAAACATGCAAAGTGAACCCCACATTTCTAACTGCCTTCCTCCTGGAACTGTTTTTAAAACTATACTGCAGAGAAGTAGAACCTTAGCAGAAAGAGGAAGCCATGCCAGATGGAGGAAATAAATATCAGAGTTCAAATTAATAATGGCTGGGATTTTGATGGGCTTGTTGCTGAAGACAAGCTGGCCGCAAATTGTATAAGGGTTCTTTTACTCCTCATTCCTCATCCATCTATGCACAAACTGAGATTCTAGAAAGCCTTCTCAGATAAAGATTAGGAACCGAGCAGAGATCTGAGATTGTCTAGAGCTGGGGAGACACTAGGGATTCTTGGTAGCCAGATTGAAGACCATTCTAGGCATTCAGTAGAGACCTCAGGGAATCCATAATCTAGAAGCAAGTCTTATGCGCTAAAAAGGACAAACTAGAATAGACCCGCCCAGCGAAGGTGAAAAGAAGGGTTCAAAATGATCAAGACACTTTTCAAATGATATCTGCCTTTTAAAATAAAACTCAATACCCTTTTGTTCAGAAGTTGACACATATTTTTGTAGAGAACCAGAGAGTAAATATTTTGGGCCTTGTGGATTTCTATGACAACTATTCAACTGTGCTACTGACACATAAAATCATCCATGACTTCATTTCCAAAACATCTTTGGGATGTCATTAAATCCTGCTTTAGAGAAAGATAACATAATCCAGAGCTTCTGAACTATGTAAGCTACAATGTCCAATTCACATTGAAAAAGTAAGCATACAGGAAACCAGAAAAAAAGGGAACACTGATCAAAATATTAAAAGATCAATATAAATAGATACAGAAATGATACAAGATGTGTTAGAAAAATATAATGCACTTAAAATTAAAAATCTATTGCAGTAGAAGACATTGTTGAGACTGGGCGTAGTGGTACGTGCCTGTAATCCCAGCACTTGGGAGACTGAAAACAGGAGGTTCACTATGAGTCTGATCTATGTAGTGAGACCCTGTATGCCCTGTAGACCATGTCCTAAATTCATAAAAAAAGACTGATTGTCATTAAACTTCCTCAGAATACTTCCTGTTGCTCCAACCATGTTTGTCCCATTGTTCTTGTCACTTTCTGAAGCAGTTCTGGAAGTCCTCTTTTTGCAAGCGTCTATAGCTGCACAGTCGGGGCTGCTTCAATCAATTCCATTTCCTGATTTGATTCAAAATCTTTACCTTTTATGGTCGTTTTGACTTTGAGGAAGAGCCGGAAGTCACACAGTGCCAGATCCAGTGAAGAAGATGGACAAGCACGCACTGCAGTGTGCTAGGAGATGGTCCTTCTGTTGGCTTTCACTCCGTGACAGCGTTCATCTCGTTGTTTATCACACCTCATGACACTCACAAACGAGGACTTTCAGAGCTGCTGTAGAAAGTGGCAAGGACAGTGGGAAGCATGTGTTGGAAGCAGAGGGACTGTTTAGAGGAGGAATGTGTCTCTTATTGTAATAAATTTTAAAAATTCAAAAAATTTGCCATAGTTGTTGTTCACCCATTATATAGTCACCAGAATTAACAGAGAAGGATTTCTGGATAACTATGATTCCTATAATAAAAAATAGAGACATTGGATAAGTGGATGAATAATTGTTTGTTTCAACAGAGAATTAGAATGCCAGAAAAACATCACTGGACTTTCTAATAACTATGTAATACACATCTGAAATTCACAACTCACTAGATTGGATTGTCCAAGGAAGATCTACCACTTACTATTTTCCAAAGAGGTGAACATATGGTATTGTTCTTATAAGTCATAGTACCTCTGAGTAAAGCATGACTCTATTTTTGCATAGGGTTTGGGAAAGGGTGAGGCTTAGGTTTTATAGCTTTAGAAGTAGAGGAACTTAAAAATGGTGAGCCTTTAGCTAAGGAAGAAGAGACTGGTAGTAAGTCTGCTGCTGATTGGCTGATATCCAAAGGTCTGACTGATAAAAGAAGTTTTTGTTAACTAGGACAGGTACAAAACCAGTTTTGGTCATTACTTGTTGCTGGAGAGTATAATCTGTTCATAAAAAAACCCAATAAACTTGCATTCTCAAAATGAAAATCAGCCTAGACACAGAGGAGATGGATTTAGAGAACTCAAAGATAGCTTCAGAAAAAAAGCACCCTGAAATAAAAGACAATGGGGTGGGTATCAGAAAATAGCATCAAGAATATGAGACATGGTACCAAGTATACAACACACATATAATTGGGGTCCCAGAAGGAGAAAGAAGCTAGAATGGGTAAAAATTTAGCATTCAAAGAAGTAACTATCAGGAAGTTCTCAGTCATCCTACTGTATTCCTCTATTTTTTTGTTTGTTTCTAAAAGCTCATCTCTTTTTCATTGTCCCGTGAATATCCTTCGCCCCACTGAAAAATAACATTTTTGTGGTGCTGCCAGTTAAGCCCAAATCTTACCTGCGCTAGGGAAGCGCTCCTCACTGAGCTACCGCCCCACCCCTGAAACAAGATTGGGTTTTTGTTTTGCAATTTCAACATCTTTTTTGTCTTACAATATTAAGCACAGAGCTTTTTGTTTATGTGTCTAAAATTTCTCCTCCTTCCTTTTGTTACTATTTTTCCTCAGCACTTTATAAATAAGCATTTTAGGACTCTGTTCTCTTGGAAGCTCATTCTCTTTGAATATATGCCTCAAAAACTCTGCCTACTAAACCTTTTTATGCCTCTCAAGAAAGTACTTTAGGATGTTGAAGCAACTAAAGAAATGGCTTATTCTAACATAGAAAAATATAGGCAAAAATAAGTCAGTTAAGATTAGCTATAAAAAGAAATAAAATCTACATTTCTGAAGCATGTTGTGATAGTCTAAGACTTTGAAAACAAGAACTCTATAATTCATTTGTTAATGACACATAATGCAAGTAGAACTTAGCAGATGGAAAAACCTGAAGTGAACTGATTTGCAATTATTTATAGGCTTTACATGTCTTGTTTAATGTGAAATTATATATTTTTAAACTATAGAATCTTAATATGTTTGATCAGGATGCAGTACTCCAAATTATATCATAGTTTTCTATAATAGATAATATTTGATACATGCAGCATTACTTTCTAAAATGAGAAAGGTCCCGAAATACAACTAAAGCCAGATGTTTCAGGTAAACTCTAATGAGCCCACATTAAAAATGCCAAAAATAATTTTTAAATGGAAAATCAAAAAATAGAGAGGGAAATTTTGGTGAATATAGTTAAAGAGGAAATTAGCAAATTGAAAGAGAGTGTTGTGAAATTCATATTGCAACACAAAATGACAAAGAGGTAAGAAATATTAAAGAGTAATTAGGAGATTCAGGATTGAGATTGGTCAACAGTAAACAAGAAATATAAGACAAGTCAAAAAGAAAGAGACAATAGAAAAATAGTATTTCAGAGGTAATAGCTAAAAGTCCTCATGTGAAAAATACGTTCTAAATATAGTGATTCAAATAAAAGCTTCTGCCAAGATACACACTAAAGCCTCAGAACATGAAGAATGAAGAAGGGGACCAGGGAGATGGCTCAGGAGAATAAGCACTTGCCTGGTAAGTGCAAGGGCCTGAGTTCAATCCCTGGTTCTGCCAAAAAAAA
>NDGN011556109.1:8436-26634 GCA_002564285.1 Tympanoctomys barrerae | reverse complement strand
TGATTTGAAACTGTCTAATTGCTATTTGTTTATCAATAAAATTCTGAAAAAAAAAGAAAGAAAGATGAGACAAAGCTGAGGTCAAATGGAGTCCTCTCTGTCCTGATGGAAGGAAAGGAACTGCTTAAGGACTATAGAGCATTTATTTGTACACTCAGTAGATTGGTGTCAATTTCATCCTTTCTTCCTATAACTTTGTAAGTTGGAACAGCTTGCTCATATCACTCAAGGAGCTCCCAATGTTCTCCAGCTTTGTCTTTTTCGGGTTTTTTGTTTGTTTGTTTTTGTTTTGTTTTGTTTTGTTTCTGTATTTTCTGTAGGGTCTCACTACACATCTTGGACTCATAGTGATCCTCCTGTTTTTAGCCTCCCTAGTGCTGGGATTACAGACAGACACCACCATGCCTGGACTTGGTGGCTGTCTCAGGGCCCCTGGGGATGGGACTGGCATGACAAGTGGTGCTGGGGATTGAAACTTGGTCCCTGTGCTTGCCTAAGCAGGTGCTTAGCCCACTGAATAATCTCGTCACCCCTCCAGCTTTGTCTTAGTCCCACATGTGTGATTGATTTCCAGCTTTAGCTGCTCCCTACATATCTTTCTTTTCTGCTTTGTAGTGTAAGTAGTGCATGTTTATTTGAAGTTGGAGAAGTTGTGATTGGAGAACTCTTTATAAGACTTTCTCATTCTTTAACACTTTCCATTCTAGATCAACTTATTCATTTAGAATATATCTTCCCAGTCCAAAGATCTTAGATACCTGTGTTCAGCAATTTAACCCTCTACACTCCATTAACCCATAACAATATTTAGCTACTAGCATAGCTGGCAATTGTCAGAATTTTTTAATGATTTGAAACATTTACAGCTAACATATTACTATGACACTATTTTCCACATCTTATGATCATATATTTCTGGAGGATGTTTAAGGCCAATTTAAGGCAAGACTGGTATTGATCAATTTTCGCTATCAAAGTCAAAGTCAGTTAAACATTCTCAGTAATTAACTTGAAACTAAACACAGCACCTCTTGATTCTCCTATCTGTGTCAGCTATCTGGATGAGTCACAACTATTGCTTGACCAAGTTGGTTTTTTGAAAAAGCTTGAGAGATTTATTTCTCCTCTCAGGCACACTATATATCATAGAATCAGTTTTCTCTTTGGCACCATAACCCACTTGGTCAGAAAATCAGGATCTCAGCTGCATTATAGGATGTCACAGCCCAGGTGCTCTTATGTTCAGGGTCTTCATTGACCTTGAAGGGCTAGGGCCGAAATACTGGCTATCTTCTCAGCCCATGAATTTCTCTAATGTTTGGTCTCCAATTCTCAGTTGTTTAACATCCAGAAGAGAAGCTTAATAACACAACATTGTAATGGAGGCCATGAGTGTAATATTAATGTCTTATCTAAATCTAAAACACCTTAGAACACAAAATGGAACAATTATTTCCTAACAACCATGGATATTCTAGTATTTAAATCCATAGAGAATGTTAATAGATAGCAGTTGCATATTTTTACACAGAAATTTAGAAATCAAAACCATAGATAACATTTCAGCATGACAATCATGATGACATTTTGTGACATACTTAAATTTTTAATTTTGACATAAGATAATCCTTTGAATAAGTGTTCTCTATCTAAAAATAGGAAGCGCTTACCTAATTTGTTGTCCTTTAATGGGATATACAACACAGAAGTTTTGTGCTAAAGGCAGAAGTTTGAACTTGGAAGAAAATGCTTTTTGCAATAAAAAATAATTATTTTATGTTTTGGAAGACCTATAGGCCAGGGAGATGGCTCAGTAGAGTAAGTGTTTCCCTGTCAAGAGCAGGGACCTGAGTTTAATCTCTGGTTCTGAAAAAAAAGACCTATACATCTGGAATCATGACAGTAACAGTAATAAATTATCATAGACATGTGAAACACCTTACTTTTTACCAATAACATCTTCTATGAGAAAACCTTATTGAAGTTTTCTAGAAAACTTTATCTTTTGACCAGTGACTAAATTATTGAGGATACCTCCCGAGAGACTATGGAGATCACTGGGGGCTCCTTACTAATAAACAAAGGTTGTACACTCTTCTATTCCCCAGTTAGGGCCCTGTCCAATATTATCTCCCAACTTTAAGGTATTTTTTAACTATCTTAATTTTTGATAAGGTGTGAGTAAACAAATTTTGATATTAATTATACCATCTAGTAACTCAGGTGGAAGCATGGT
This sequence comes from Tympanoctomys barrerae, assembly GCA_002564285.1. Classification (NCBI taxonomy): domain Eukaryota; kingdom Metazoa; phylum Chordata; class Mammalia; order Rodentia; family Octodontidae; genus Tympanoctomys; species Tympanoctomys barrerae. The sequence continues at coordinate 24,398 of NDGN011556109.1, read as the reverse complement.
TTTAAATCTATAACCCAAATTGTATTATGAAAAAATGATCAAAAACTACAAAAGAAAAAGGGAAAAAAGAAAAACTGTTGAGGTCATATAAAAAAGGTATAGCTGTTCACAGGACAGACAAACAGACAAGTAAATAAGTACACAGAACAAACAAGCAAACATCTTAAAAAATTGGAGCACACTTAAATATGGTTTTGACCAAGTTGAACTAGAGATTTATAATTATTAATAGACTAGCATAGTTTGTTGTTCATCAAGTAAGAGTTCTCTTAGAAGAATTTGGAAGGAATAGAATCTTTCATCCATAATTAATTCACATTTTTATATTTTATTCTATCTTAAGAATACTGATAACTTTCAGCTCAGCTATCTCTATATAATCTGTCACATACTCAGACATTTGATTCCCATTTTTGGTTACCATCTTCTGGGCATTCTGGACCAATTCTTTCAATAAGACCAAGGTCAGTTCTAACCTTATCCTTGTCTATTGGTTTGAGAGCAGTCTTTGAGGCACCACTTTCATATTTTGAAAAGCAGAATAAATTTTTTCTTCAGATCTGACTTCATGATATAGTCAGCCAGCATGCTCTAGCAAAACACAAGCATATTATTGACTGGAAATTGGGTTTTTTTTGTTTGTTTTGTTTGGTTTGGCTTTATCTGAATGAATTATAACAGTAAGCACTCAAGTGAGGTAGGAGGAATTGATTCCCTCTTTTGTTTTTGTAATTGAATTTTAATCATATGGTAAGAAATCTGTATCCTATATTTTGAAAGAGCAAGCCATCACACAGCCTCCACTACCCTAAGCTGATCCATCCATCTGTAAAAACGGAAGCAAATTGAGTTAATGTGCCTGAAGTATAATGATAATCAATAACACCAAAGAAGTTATCCAATGTAGATTGTGAAGATGACAAAAATTGTCCTAACCACTTTTGTTGAACTGAAGGGACAATAAAAGTTGGTACCTCCTTACCAAAGCCAATGAACAAAACTACAAGATTTCCAAAGGACTCTACTTTGAGTTGGGCAGAGATAGGTCAATCTAAAAATCTGATCATTAGAGAGCCAGATTAAGCTTATCTAAGGCAGTTTTAGCCTCTGGCATAAGCTCTCCTGGAAAGGTTGGAGCCAGATTCTCCTTTAGAATGTCAAAAGGTGACCAAAATTGTGAGTAGTTAGCTTAAGAGATGGGGAAAGCCAATTAGTATTTCCAAGTAAAATCTTCAAATCAGTTAGGATTGAACTGAGCAATTTGAAATATAATATATCTTTGTTGGGTAATGTGAGCCAAATATGAAAACGTTATCATAGCTTATATCCCTTTAGAGGCCACCTTAAGGCCTGACATTATTTAAATGGGATGTAAAAATCAAGCAATTGTTCAAACCTCAGTGTTCTGATCACACTCCAAATCTTTATACTTGTTTGTAAGATTCCAAAGCTTTTTCTATACCATTTAAAGTTAGGAATGTAAAATAGACAATCAACCTTCTTAGGAATCAAAAAGAAAACACACCAAAGATTTAAAAACATTTTAAATCAGAGCATATCCTGTATATGATGTTAAGAAGAAAAACTGTAATTATATCAAGATAGTTTTATTAACTGTATAATTTAAAATGAGGAAAGTTTTTACTATAACTCTGAAAGACCAAAGTTATCACTGAAACATGGTTTTTGAGACAAAATGCAAAGTTTTCGTTTATTTGAATTACATTCTTTTAAGTAATCTTTTAAAATATTTCCATTAATGTAAATCTGAGGAAGTATGATTTTTTTCAACTAAAGGGAAAGCATTTTTATCTTGAGGATGGAAATAGTCTTTTAAATAAATCACCCTGAGGAGCAAAATGTAGTCTTCTTTTAGTACCAATTATAATGGAGAAAATGAAAATGGCTCTATTCCCTGAAAAGCTCTATTCCCTGTGAGGCAGAATGGCCTTTTGCACGCCTCCAGGTCAGCAGTCTAGCCCCTTGCTACTGCAGGCCTGCGGCTGCCACAACCAGAGGCCATTTGCACTTGTGCCTAGAAGCCCTTTAAAATATTTTTCCTTTAAATAATCAGTTCAATCTATGAACCCAATAGGTATTAGAAGACCCCAAAATCTTTGGATCCCCTATCTTTATTTATGCACCTTTTAATTTTGTCAAGAAAAGAATAACCAAATATGTCATAAGAGAGTCTGGGCTGATTTAAGCAGTGCTTTAAGTGATTTGAATCATAACCTTGATTTTCTTTGTGTAATTTTTGTTGTTGTTGTTGCTGTTGTTTGTATTATAGGGAAGGGTCTACAGGGTGTTCAGGGTCTCACTACTAGATCAGACTCATGGTGATGCTCCTCTTTACAGCCTTCCAAGAGCTGGGATTACAGGCACATGTCACCATGCCCAGTCTCAATTGCCATCTCAGTGCATCCCGGGGGTGGGGCCAGCACGGCAGGTCAGGGGATCAAACCCTGGCCCCTGCACCTTTTTGCACGCTCTTTAATCTGCTGAGCTATTTGGCCAGCCTTTCTTTTTTGTATTTGGATCCCTATCCCTGGCTCTAACTTCTGCTCCTTCACTTCTGGGCTGGGAAAGCTGCTGGCAGTAACTTGGTTGACCAATATTACTGTCTGCAATAGGGTCCTGCACCTCCCCAGGGAAAACAGTTGACTTTGCATGCAGGTGCTGTTTGTGCCTTGTAAATTTTTGATGCCAGAAATGCTCACAGGGCAGGTGGGTATTTTTGGCTATGGTGTGCACTAGTAGCCATAGCTGGGCAGAACACAAGGTCTTGTGGACAGCTGGTAAATACCAGCTGAGCCCACCCAGGAGAAGAGTGCATGTCCGTCTTGCACCTAGTTTGTGTCTCTCCCATCATGGTGGTGCAATGCAGCTCTGAGCCATCTGCAAACATTTCAACAGAATTTTCTTTTATGACTCCCACAGTTGCACCTTATCTGATTGAGCAAAATAAAGAGTTTAAGCTCTATCAGTGGGGCTGTTTCTCATCCCTCCTTTTCCAGCTCAGGACTTGATTCTAAAATGGTACTCTGAGCCAAATCCACCACAGTAGTCTCAAAAAGTAAGGTAAATAGAGGAACCAAGAATACAACAAACATTATATATACATCCCTATACATCTACATACATCTGCAATTTTTGAGACAATGATTACCCCATTTTAACTACAAATAGTTTAATCTCTCTCTCTCTCTCTCTCTCTCTCTCTCTCTCTCTCTCTCTGACTTCTCTCTAAGCTCATTCATCTCTGTGGCCTTAATGAGATCATTTCTTGCTCTAGTGAACCTCCATCCCTAAGTTTTCACCTGATGATCTCCTGTGCTAAATACCGGCTCTACCCAATTCACTTCTTCCCCCTGTTGTATGCAAATAAGCGTCATCCCCTCATCCACTTGGTTTTTATTTTGTTTTGTTTTCTCACTAGATGTCCCTGTTCAGCACCTGTTGCTATGTCCCATGCAAAGTTCAGGGTTCCTAGGGGGGAAAATGGCAAGAGGATGAAGAAATAAGGACAAGAGACAAAGCTGGGATCAGGTGAAGCTCTCTCCTGATGGGAGGAATGAAACTGCCCAAGAGCTGCAGAACGTTTGTAAACTGAGAAAATTGATGTCAATTTCAAGCCTTCTGCATAGCAACAAGTTTGCAAGTTGGAACAGCTCCTTTACTTGGCTGAAAGAGCTCCCACGCTCTCTGGCAAGTTTTGTCTTAGCCTGGTATGTGTGATTGATTTCAAGTTTTCAACCACTCCCCTCAGAGGATGTCAGAAAATGTATAAGTATTTCTTTCTGGTTAGGAAGAAACAATGTAATCAAAATATTCTTCAAAAACAAATATACAGATTCAATTAATTCTTTATTTATTTATTTGTTTAGTACAGACTCTCACCACACAGCTCAGACTTACAGTGATTCTCCTGTCTCAGCCCCTCTTCCCCCTCAACCCTAGCACTGAGACTATAGGCATGCGACACTGTGCCCAGCTTTTGTGGCTGGAATAGCACATCCAGGTTCCAGGGCCAGCACCGCATGCAGTAACAAGCACTGAAGCCGGGTCCTTGTGTTTCCCAAGCAAGCACTTAAACCATGGAGCTATATATGCAGCCCAAATTGTACATATTTCATGCAATCTCACTTTTTCACAAAGCCAGAGGAAATTTTTTTTTTTTTGCAGAACTGGGGATTGAACTCAGGCCCTGCGCTTGCCAGGGAAGCAGTTATTACACTGAGCCATCACCCTGGCCCTCTTAATCTTTTTTATGGAATCCATATAGACCCTAAGTAGTAAAACCAAAACCAACCATGAATCACAAAAGCAAAGCAGGTAGCATCATAAAACTAGACATTAAATTATATTATAAAGTTAATGTAAACACATTTTAAACAAAATAGTGTGGTATGGTAATCACAAATACAGAAATATGCGTAAAGGTAACAGAAAAGAAGAGGCAAAAACAAGCCCAGGCACATAGAGCTATCTGATCTTTCGCAAAGGAGTCAAACATATATACAAGAGGAAAAATAACTCCCTTAATGACTGGTGCTGGTAAAATTGGCTGTACTCACACACCTATATAACTCACCATGTACTAAACTATACTCCAAATGAATCAAAAATCTAAATATTAAAACAGAAACAATCAAGGCTGGGAGATAGTTCAGTGGTCTAAGCACCTACCTGGCAAGTATAAGGACCTGGGTTCCAGCCCCAGTGCCACATGCCCTGTCAGCCCCACACTGAGCCTGCCACCAAAAGCAGCCATGGTGGCATGCACGTATAGTGCTGGCACTGGAGAAACTGAAAAAGGAGGATCACTATGAGTCTAAGCTGCATAGTGAGACCCTGTACCAAATAAATAAATAAATGATTTTTTAAATTTATAAATAAAATAAAATAAACCAGAAAATATCTACTGGAAGATAGCACAGGTACAACTCTTGAGGGCACAGGCATTGGAAAAGACTTTCTAAACAGAACCCCGATGTTATAAGAAGTATGAAGAATAAACAAATGAAATAACATAAAAATAAAATCTTCTACATAGTGAAGTAAACAGCCAAAAGAGTGAAGAAACCGTCTACAGAAGGGGGAAAGTCTTTCTCCAGTCATTCCAAACACGGAGGACTAACATCAAGAATGAATTTTAACAAATTAAATCCTTTTTAAAGGGGGGGGGCAGAATCAAAAAAAATGCAAATGAACTGAATGCGCACTTTTCAAAAAAAGTGCAAATGACCAATTAATACATTTTAAAATGCTCGTTATCCCTGACCATCAGAGAAATGCAAATTAAGCTACACTGAGACACCATTTTACTCCAAAAACAATGGATGCCATAAAAATCTAATAATAAATCTTGTAAGGATACAGGAAAAATGCAACCTTACTATGTTGTTGATGGGAAGGTAAACTGGTACAGCCACTATGGAGATAAGTGTGAAAATTTCTCAAAAAACCTAAAAAAGAGAAATTCTCTTTGACTCAGCTATCCCTCTTAATATCTTCCAAAATAAGTTAAAGTCATATTACAGCAACCCCTGCATACTCATGCTTACATCAGCACAATTTATGAAATCTAGATAATTGCGAAAAGGGTATATGTCCATCAACTGATAAATAGGCAAAAACAATTTGGTATTTACATACAGTGAAGTATTAGGCTGCTATAAAAAAGAAAAACCTGAGACACTTGTAGGTAAATAGATGTAATACAAGAACACAATGTTAAATGAAGTAGAACATATAAAAAAGCTCAAGTACTGCATGTTTTTTTTCTACAAGAAAAAAATATATACATATAGATAGAAAGATATCAAAATAAAAGAATAATAGAAAGTAGGAAAAGTTCAAATACTTCCCAAAATTATGAATTCTATTATTTTAAAAATATTTCAGTATATATGCTAATTGGTTTCATACATTATGGAGAAGAAAAGAAGATTTTGGTCATTATCCATTTAATTTGTCTTTTAAAGATTCTTTTTGTTTTATGTATTGTACTCTGAGTAACTACTTTGAAGGTAATGATACACAGTATAATAACTGTTATTATCCTTTCATTAGATTATGAAAATTTATTTTTTCACAAAACTAACAGTCTAGTCAATCTCTTACACAACCCTTCCTTCCTTTCTTCAAAAATTGTTTGTGTTGCAACGAAAAGGGGGGTGGGCAGGGAGATGGCTCAGTAGGATAAGTGTTTCCCTGGCAAGTGCTAAGGGCCTGACTTCAATTCCCAGTTCTGAAAAAAAAAGAACTGTTTGTGAAAAATTCAATGGATTTGTAGCTTTAAAAATGTAGCTGTGAGTATAGTAAACGTTGATTCCCTCACCCAAAGAAGGTTAAAGCTTAGTGGAGAACACAAATCTTTAAAAAGTAGGAAAACAAATGATTCTTCTTATAATTGTCAATAAGCAGTACAAGAGAGCTTAGTTTGTTGCTGTTAAAGAATGGAAAATAAAATTTAAACTGAAGCTAGAAAGATAAGAAGGAGTGGAATAGGTGACATCTAGAAGTGTCACTGAAATCTTAGCACATAGAGGAGCTAGCCAAGCTCAGAGGCATGGAATAGGGCTGCAGCACTGAAGGAAAAAATAATACAGGAGGAGTTGGCCACTGTGAGAGGGTCATGGGCTGAGGCAGAAACGCATTCCAGGGAAAAAGCATGATTGGAATCTACAGAATGCAATGCTCAGCATAGAACTGTGTGACTTCTGGGGAGGAGGCATGGCAGGGTCATAGAGAACTATTTCAAAGTTGTTTCATACTGACAAGTATTGGGCTGCAAAGAGCAATACCTTGTTTTAGAATTGTTGAGTATTGTTGAGTGTTCATGATGAGAATGGTGTTAGGCCTGGTGATTTGTAAGAGCTTATAAAAGAGGAGGGATTCTAGGTAAGTTTCTGGATAGGTGGGCATCTCAGGTCCTCTAAAAGAGAGGTGTGAGAGACAAGAGTGGATGTGCTGGGTCCTAGATACATCTTGCTGAAGCACTTCCTTTTTCTTTAGAATCAAGAAATGTTATGCAATTAGCATCTTCATTCTGAAAATAATTTAGTGGAAACCCCTTAGAGAGACAACGTTAGATACCTGTAATTAACAAATTAAAATTTAACTGGGTCAAAGGCTTCTAAAATGGGAAATAAGAGAGGGCTGTGGTATATTTATGGGATGCCAACTGTTCTTTTCAGAGCTTCGGTATTGTATTTTCTCTTTAATATAATTTAGCAGTGTAGCTTGCTGAATTACTCATTTATTTATTCCAGCCCAGATGACCATTTATCTGGCATCTGTCAACTTTAAGAAATGCTTGATTCACAAATGATATGTATTTTACTCTATCATATGGGCATTGGTTGATAAGTCTTACTCCAAATTACCATTTATAACATCATCTAACTACAGTACTGATAACCAGATATGTATAGAGAGATTTGTGAACTCTGTAGATGTTAAGCTGTTTCTGTCAACTTTATTGGCTTGGGAGGCAACCAGGGAATTGGTAATGCACACTTTTGTGTGTGTCTTGGTAAGCCATGAAGGTGTGACCTGGGGTCTATTGCTGCTTAGTTAGCCCTACCACTCTGGCACTATTCCCTCTTCTGCTTTTCAGTCACCATGAATGAAGTATATTTGCTCTGTCATAACTTTCCACCATAATACTTTGTTTTGAAGCAAGTTGCAATGAACTAAACCCTCTGAAATCTGAGCCAATTTAAACCTCTCTTCCTTTAAATCACATATGTTCAGTATTATATCCCAGTGCTGAAAATGGAGACTAATACCAGAAATTGTTAAAGGGCAAATGAGGCCATTATTGTTATTCTATCTGACAACATAGTTTAGAAGCCCTAGGAGATGGTTTGCAATCAAATTTGAAAAGACTTGGAGATGTGGGCCAGAGATGCCCTAAAATTCTATAAGCAGGGCCTGATAGGTGATCCTGATCTAATATCAGAAAACCAAAATGCTGATTAAAACACAGACAGGCAAGGCAGCAGGTCCTGAGATTTCAGTTGGGAATAAAAACTATGCTAACAGTTGAGATATAAGCCATTCATGTTAAACACAAGCAAAATTTTGTCTAAATTTTGCCCATGACCCAAGACTGCAGAGGACTGACATTCAGGATATTGATCTAACTGATGTAGTGAAGAAAATTTCAAAGCAGTACAGTATTCATGCTATGTCATGAGCACTGTGGACTGATTTCAGCCAAATTTATAGCGACCATCAGGAAAAAAAAAAAACTAGAACAGGAAATTTCATGAAATTAAATTTTGGTACAGAAGGAAACATCTAAAGTAGATATCTAAAGAGGAGATTTGGCTGCTAAGGAGTTTAATGCCATTTTAAAAAACTGAGTTCTTTGTATATTTACAGGAAGAAATATGTCTTGAAGGGAATCTCAAGAACCTACAGGCTCAAGAACCCAATGCAGGCTCAAAGGTGCAAATCTGTGAACCCTTTGTCTGAGAAGAAAAATCCTTGGAACCACTGCTTAGTAAGGGCTATGAGGGAACAGGCTCCCTAGGTTTTATGTCACTGTGTTGTGCCATCTAAACACTCACAGGCTGTTGCTTCCATAGTTCAATGGGAACTAGCTACTGCCTGTGACAGAACTCAGAGTCTTCCATATGACATTTGATTATGTCTTGGGATTATAGAAGTTGGTTGTTATTTTTGCTTTATTGGACATTCATAGTTAAATGTTTCACTTGATCCTGAGAGCAAATCTTAGACTTGGACTTTTGGAAAATTGCTGGGACTACTGAGTCTTTGGGTAAGAGATTTTTGTGTTACTGCTTATACTCAGGTTTGTAACATGCTAGGTAGAATTATTAACTCATTATTGTGTTGATTTATAGTTGAAGTGTGGTTTAGGACGTGTTTTAATATCAGGTTGACGGTGGGTGAAATGTAGTAAGTTTGACTGTGTTGACTTGATTGGTTTAACATGGCTAAGCACACCTTTGTGTCTGGGTAGAATGTGGGGACATGACAGTGGGTCCAGGTCTGCTTCCTTGCCCTTCTGCTGACACTGTTCTTCTGCTCTGATTCCTGCCACCCTGAATCAAGCAGCTGTGCTCTATCCTTCCCTTCCTTGGAGCCAGATGACCACAGACTGAATCTCTTAAATGTGAGCCAAATTAATATCTGATAACCACAGACTGAATCTCCTAAATATGATTCAAATTAAGATGTGATACTAAGAAAATTTGCATCAATGAAGTCTTAATATAAAATAAATAGCACTCTCTATTACATCATATGTACCAACTATCACTTTCAAAAATATAACTATAGGCCTGCCACAAAAATATAGTATCTTTAAGAATTTTCTCTCTACTCATCTAAACAGGATGTGGACTGTATACTTCTGAGAGCAAATAGGTTTACAATAAAGCAAATCTTGGCAGAATGTCTCTGTTCAGTGTCAGAGGGAAAAGATTTGGATGTCTTCTTTGATGGCTACTCAATACATCTTGCTTGAATTGAATAATTTTTGTTTCAGCATATGAATGTGCATTTGCTATTGTACAGTTAATTTTATCAATGTCATTTTCATAATTATACATAAAGAAATGTATAACTGTTAGGATTTAATGATTAAAGAAAATCCAGTATTTATGCATTATACAAATATAATGTCAAATATCACAGAACAATTAATTCTCTCCTTCTTTCATGATCTGTTTCAGTGTAGGAGTGGGCTACTACTATTCTCCACTAAGGAATGCCAAGATAGGTCCAAGCCAATTATTTCTTTCAAGCAAAGTCATTTTCAAGTCCCTCTAAAACTAAAATCACAAATGATCCCTTAGATTTCCAGACACACTCTCATTGTTTTGCTTAAGTGTCACAGCTGAGTTCTCCCAGACCATAACATTCATGAATTCAGTTAGCATTCAAATAGAAAACCAGAGATACAGAGCTGTGACAATTCATTCATTTAAATAATAGCCCAAAAATAGCATTTTCAACATTGCATTCAGTTGTGGCCTTAAGAAATTATTGAAAAGGCAAAACACTAGGGGTTTTAAGGTTAACAGTCCCATCTGAATAGGAGTTGGCACTGAATATAGAAGCTTTTACATGAAAGGAATTGATGGCTCAGAAATATGATCCACATGTGGCCTAAGTGACAACTTAAACAAAGAAAGCTGCTATGCCTAATTTGAACAGATCCCATTAATGTTCTGTGGTATTATGAACTTGTTTATAGTAATAACGCTAATGCATCTGCTCCATCTTTGTGCAGTTACCTAGACTACATTGCTTGACACTACCATTCTGTATTAACCTCCATCTGCTAGGCTATGTCTGTCATTTTTTTTCACTGTAACACAATGTGACAGAAGCTTCATTTACCTAAACTTATCTTGGCAACTTGTACTTCATTAAAGAGAATCCTGCAAGCATCAGTTAAAGCTTTCTTATCTGGCCATGCATAGCCAAGCTTCATAAATCATTCTTTCACTTTCCATTTTGCAGCTTCTAGAAAGGTAACAATATTGAATTCAGATCACTGGGAAAGAGTGTACTAAAATGTTTATTGACCACCTTTTCAGCAACGAGCTCTGCTTTGAATGTAGACAGTAATATTAACCAAAGTTTATGGATTTAAAACTCAAGTCACAAATATGTTTTATATACTACTATAAATACTCTAGATAACAGCCACTTTAGCAATCTATTGAGGAGAAGAATAGTTTTTGTGCTTTCTTGCTGGTCTCGACTACTTTTCATTTATACTAATTTAAGGAGATATCTGCATTACAATTACTTAGGATAACTCACTCTGAAACTATTAAGTAAGTAATAACAACCATATGTGAAGTCCCTTCGTGTTCAGTACAAAGTACTTTGTGCATCCCTTTGTTCAATTAAGAATAAAAATCTCAAATTTCATAGCAGCACACTATGGACAAACTGGCCTTTTGTATAAAGGCCCCATGGAGAAATGTCTGCTCCTATATACGTGCAGACTTTCTATGGAAGCGTTACCGTGTCCACGTTTGGAAATTTACGGTCTTGGGAGTACTGAATATCTGCCATCAGAGAGAAAGGAGGTGACTTTGGATGCCAGAAATTGTATGACGTCTTGAGAGAAAATAATCATTTGTCTTATTTAATATGCTACTTGAGACAAACTATAACTAAGGTAAAAAAAATAAATAAATATAAAACTACAATTGTCACAGCAAAACACTTTGTTGTACCCTTTATTTCCTGCCCTGGATCTCTTGATATCTTAGTACTATATGAGTATATAACAAGTAGTTATGGTTTTTTTAAGGCCATTTGGATGAATATTTTTGCTACCTTTGTCAATTTAGCTACAATAGATCTGTATTTTTATTGACAACATAAATTAAAATAAAATTCTTATTCACTTCATTTCTTCTGAAGCAAACAACTCTAATATTAAAGGAAATTCCTAAAATAATAGATTGGAATTACTTAATACTTTATATAAATGGTAGATTTAAACCATAGGACTTTAGAAATTTATGAAACACCTGACTTGGATAAATCCTATAATTTCTAGGAAGCAGCATTTTAGATATAAGTAATTTGTCCAATCTCACATAGCCAGAGAATGATAAAGATAAAATCCATTATACATTGGCAACAGAGTTCTGACCTAGATTTTTTTTTTAGGTGCTAGGGAAAGTCAATATAAATAATAATTTGTGTCTCTTACAGTGAAGATTTAATAGAGAATTTTTTTATGTATTTAGTACAGGATCTCCAGAGTCTCACTACAGAGATTGGACTTGTAGTAATCCTCCTGTTTTCAACACCCCCGAGCACTGGGATTACAGATGCACCCCACCACATCCATTCTCATTCCCAGTCTTAGCATGTTCCATGGGCAGAGCCAGCACAACACACCAGGGATTGAACCCTGGTCCCTGTGTCTGCTTAAGTAGGCACTTTAATCCATTGAGCTATCTGGCCAGCCTTAATTATGTAAATAGTAGTTTATTTTGCCCCAATTCTCAACTGTCACAGCAAAATGAAGTCATAATTTCATGTGGAACATAAATTTCCCCTGTGTCTATATATAACACATTTTATCATGCTAGAGACTACATGAGTTCTTATACTGTTTGAGCAGTTGAAATCAGAAAAATACAAAAACATGGCCAAAGATCATAGTTAGTCATTTTTATATATGCTTTCTACTGACAATAGAATCATAGCCCTTAGGTCTACCAAATAACATATTTCTAAATAATGTTTTCAGTTACCAAGCTGAATGGCTTCCCTTTACAGAATAGAAAATAGGTCTAGTTAAATGACTTAAACAATTAGAGCATTTTCTCCATTTTGACACATTACCCTTTAATTGGTATAAATAAGATATTTAGCACTCATTTATTAACCCACTCACTGTGAGTAACAAATTATAACACCAAGGAGCTCTTGAAAGAACTCATAATCCATTTGGGAAATGAAAATTTAAATAATGAATTGATCTTTCTAAGATAAAACTACAAAGAGAAAACAATAAGATCAATGAATTATTCAAAGAGTTAAAAGGAAGTAAAGAAATAAAGAGTTGGATTTTATGAGGCAGGGAAGGGAAGGCTTTCCATGTGTGAAAACACATAGGATAGACATCACATGGGAATCCTTGAAAATGTTACCAAATAACTAAAGATCCTGAAGGATATTTAGACTGCTAGGTCATTACTTTTATGTTTTAATTTTTATTTATTTATTTGATACAGGGTCTCACTATGCACTAAAAGACTTGTAGTAATTCTCCTGTCTCAGTTTTTCCAGCACTGAGAGTACAGGCATGCACCACCATGCCCAGTTTCAGGACTGGTATAGTGTGCCCAGTGTTTTGGGGCTGACACATCATGCAGTACTGGAGGTCGAACTCAGGTCTCTGTGCTTGCCAGACAGGCACTTAGAAGGTCATTACCTTTAAAGTGTTAGTGTCTCATCATGAAATTTACCAAATACCATTCACTTTATGTCAACTTCCTGTGTAGTCTCTAAAATATTGTTGGTTGAATTATCTTTTTTTATTTTTCTGTATCATAGGGAAGGGTCTACAGGGTGTTCAGGGTCTCACTACTAGATCGGACTCATAGTGATTCTCCTGTTTACAGCCTCCCAAGTACTGAGATTACAGGCACTCGCCAAAATGTCCAATCTCAATTGCCATCTCAGAGCGCCCCGGGGTCTGCGCAGGCAGGGCAGGCCCGGAGACTGAACCTCCAGCCCCTGCGCCTGCTTGCAGGAGCTTTATCCGCTGAGCTATTTGGCCTGTCCTTGAAGGATTGTTGTTGTTATTGTTTGTCTTTGTTTTGTTTTTGGCTGGCTCAGGCTGCCTTAAGGGCGGGTCTGGTAAGGCAGGTGGGCCTGGGGATCAAATTGGGGTCCCTTAACCTGATTGGGTTTGCCAGAGTAGGCACTTAAAAAACTGAGCTAACCCACAAGACCCTGAATTATTTTCTTTGTTGAGTGTGGTATATATGGAAAACAGTGTTGAGTGAGAAAAATCCTAGAACTCATTCCCTTTTTGTTTAATATTTCCATATTATATTTGAAGTTTGGTGATTAAATTTTCAGATCTTAATTTCTCTTAAATTTGAACTAAATACTGAACTACTTAATCTCATGGTTGTTGGTGTTACTTTTCCATATGGTGTCTCTCTGAGGTAGATTCTCAACACATAGAAGCTACAGTCACTTGAGTGAAATTTTAATCTATACTTAGAACTGTGTTATTTTAAATATAAAGTATAGTCAGATACTAGAACATTGATCTATACCTAAAATCAAGATTCAAGGATGTAGAGTACCAAGGCTGTCCAGATGCCTAGAAACCTCCACAGCTACATTTTGCAGACTGTTGTAGTCAGGGTTTTCCAGGAGATAGATTTAATACATTATACATAATTTGTAGGATTATTTTATAATATCCACCCCAAAAGTCAAAAGTAGAAGAACACAAGAGAGCTGTGTGCACACTAGACACCTGAAGAATCCAGCTGAGGGTCTTGATCACACAACAGTGTCCTACATGAGTCCAGCTGGAGGCCTAGCACCCTTATCAATGTCTCATGCAAGTCTGTACCAAGAACGTGAATTGGAAAGACCAAAAGGTCAGTGATGGAAGCTAAAAATTCTGCTCCAGCAGGATAAAGGATATGTGACAGCAGGCTGTGGAATCTACACCAGAGCCAGGAAGTGAAGCTCAAGGCAAGGCCCAGAGCTCCCCTGAAGAGAACCACAGCCATCCTTAATTACAGTAAGGACATGAGCTCCTCTAAGTATGAGAACAACTGAGTTCATATCAGGAAAACCACCACAACAAGATTCTCCAGGAGAATAAACAGCACACCATCTTCTCCAGTTCTCCTTTTATTCTGTTGGCAACAATCCATAGGTGAGCCTTCCACACCCGGCAGAATACTGATTCAGTTCAGCTGGGAGTACCAAAGTTCATCATTAGTTAATTCACCACACAGTCCAGTCATTACCCAATTGATTAATATCTAAACATGCTTTGAAATCTCCGTGTAAGTTTCTGTCATGTGAGTTCTACATAGACTACTTTTTATCTAATTATATAATTAAAACATTATTGATATCATTCCTAATTATAGCAGTCAGGAGCTAAATCACTAAAAATATAAAGTTAACTTTTCCCTATAGCCATTATGGCCTAAAGCAGAAAAGTATAAGGTGATTATTTCGTGCATTCTATCAAAATTAATATGGACCATAGGTGCAAAGCAACTCACATAGAAACTCTTACATTCCATACAAGTGTTTTAAAAATTTTAACAGTAACTGCAGGAAGTACTTTAGTATATTCAGTGAAAAGCAAGGCCTTTCCTTTCAGTAGAAAAGACTGTTACAATCAAAATACAGCAAATACTAGAGAATACCTATTTTCTTAAAAATTTAAGAAATAAAACCATCCTACAGGAGGATGGTTTTCACAGCATCTTTGAAATCAAGATAAAATGTGCCATATGGCCTTTACTCAAATAACATTTATTATATATGGTGCCTCCATATTCTGATGTTCATTCAGTAGAAATGAAAAATCTTTGTTCCTGCTTTGCTGAGATTATAAAAGTCTAGAATACTATTTAACAGAACAGCTTTCCCCTTTATCTGGATTCTGACCCTCTACAAAAAAGGAAGATATACTTCTTTATCCATTAAATTAATATTCTCTTCTTGAGGCTAAAGGACCATTGTAGGAGACAGCTTCTCATTGTTTCCTTCTTCACACACTCAGGTTATCAAGAAAGATTGGAGATGAGAGACAATTTTCTAAGGAGTCAAAAGCAGTAAACTGAATTCACCTGTCACTAATTCAGTCTGACTTTTTAAACACAGTGTGTTAAGAGGTTTTGTCAATATTTCGATAGTAAATGACCAATGTACTCTCTCTTTTAAAAGACTTACTTTCTATGATGTCAGTAGGATTGGTAGTTGTTTTAATGAGAATTGTTAGAGACCAGGGGTCCATCCAACCTCCATGTAGGAACCAAAACTGGATATATCCTTAATCTTGAGCACATAAGTAGAGTACTAGTTGTCAAGCATCTCTTAGATATAGCTGAATGTCTGCACTTGGAAACAGTGCGTAGTTTGGGCAGGCAAGATAGCTCAGTGGACTAAAGCATTTGCTTAAGCAAGCTTAGGCAAGAACATAGGGACTGTGGTTCAATCCCCAGAACCACATGGAGTGCCAGCCCCATCCCTGGGATAGGCTAAACTGGCCAAAGTCGAGGCATGTGTGTAATCCCAGTGCTGGTGAGGCTGAAAACAAGAGGATCACCATGAGTATGAGATGTGTAGTGAGACCTTGCAACAGCCAAAAAAAATAAAAACAGAGAAGGAATGGGAGGAAGGAAAGAAAGAAAGAAAGAAAGAAAGAAAGAAAGAAAGAAAGAAAGAAAGAAAGA
>NDGN011556107.1:16026-31545 GCA_002564285.1 Tympanoctomys barrerae | reverse complement strand
TTTTTTTTTTTTTTCCATTAACACCTCTGGGCTTGTTATTGTAAAGGTACTACTAGTGGATTCCAATGCTGGGAAAAATGAAACAAAATTAACACACATATTAAATATTTTAAGAACAATGGACTATGTAATTTGAGGAAGATTTGAACTTCTCCCTACTTCCCTATTTTGCAGTGTGTGTTCTCATATAATCATGCAATATTTCAACTTGTATGTCTGTTTTATTTAACATAATGTTCTCAGCTTGCACCATTTACCTAAAAATGCCACAGGTTTAGCTTTATAACAGTGCATTACTCTGTTGTGTATAAATACCAAAATTTCCTTATCCATTCATCTGTCAATAAACATGCATGTTGTTTCCAAGGTCTAGCTACTATAAATTGCGCTGCTATCAACACGGGTATACATATATCCCTTTAACAGGATGATTTTTAACTTTTCCAGGCAAATACCTAAATAGGAATAGCTGAATCAAATGGAATTAACTACTTCTAGTTTTTCGAGGAATGATTTCCATAGTGGTTGTATTAGTTTACATTCCCAGCAACAATGTATTTTTGCCCCACATCCTTATCAGCATTTGTTATTATTAGATTACTTTGATGATAGCCATTCTTCCTGGGGTACGTTAGCATTTCTGTTTGTCTTAATTTGCATTTCTCTGATGGCCAGTGATGAGCTTTTTTCATGTATTTATAGGTCATTTGTACTTATTCTGAGAAGCATCTAGTTATGTCAGTTGTCATTTTTTTTTTTTTAACTTGGTCTCTTATTTAGCTGGGGGAGGGTCTGGTTATTTTGCAAAGGTTCACATTTACATATTCTTGATCTTAGTCTACTGTTCAAGGAATAGCTGGCAAAATTAATTTCCCATTCTGCACATTGTCTTTTTACCCTGTTGGCTCCTTCCTTTGCTATGCAGAAGAGTTTTTAAATCTGATACGGTCCCGTTTGTTGATTCTCAGTATTATTACCTCAATCCCATTGGGGTTTTATACATGAAAGTCCTTGTCTATGTCTATGTCATTAAGAGTATCTACTTTATTTTCCAGCAGATTGTTTGTGTTTTACATTTAAATATTTGATTCATTTTGACTTTAGTGCATGGTTAAGATATATATGGGTCTAGCTTCAATCTTCTGCATGAGTATATCCAGTTTTTCCAGCACCATTTATTAAAGAGGCTGTCTTTCCTCCAGTGTATGTTTGTTACTCTTTTGTCAAAGATCAAATAGCTGTAGATGGCTGGAGTTGCTTCTGCTTCTTCTGTTCTAGCTCACTGATCCACATGCCTGTTTTTGTAGCAGTACCACGCTGTTTTAATTCCTGTAGCTTTACAGTATAACTTCAAGTTTGGGACTGTGATGCATCTGCTTTGTTTTTGTTACCCAGAATTGTTTCTGCTATTCTGAGTCTCTTCTGGTC
The DNA here is from genome assembly GCA_002564285.1 of Tympanoctomys barrerae. Classification (NCBI taxonomy): domain Eukaryota; kingdom Metazoa; phylum Chordata; class Mammalia; order Rodentia; family Octodontidae; genus Tympanoctomys; species Tympanoctomys barrerae. Next base: position 30,117 of record NDGN011556107.1, on the reverse strand, counting down.
TCATAATTTTCTTTACCTCTGTGAAAAGTAACATTTCTATTTTCATTGAGATTGCATTAAATTTGTATCAGTTTAGAAGTTTAGCCATTTTGATTATGTTGGTTCAGCCTAACTAGGAACAGGGGGATATTTTTGTATTTTCTGGGGTACTTCTTGATTTTCCTTTTCAGTCTGATGTAATCTTTATTGTAGTCAATTCCTTTCATTTCCTTCATTATATTAAGACTTAAGTATTTAATTTTTGATGATATCATGAATGGTACCGTTTTCCTGATTGCTTTTTGCAGGGAGGTCATTATTAGTGTATAGGAATGCTACTGATTTTGTGTGTTTGTGTCCTACTGGTGAATTTGGCTATTAATTCTAGGAGTCTTTTGCCTGATTGCTCTGGCTATTGTTTCAAGGACTATGCTGAATGGGAGTTGTGATAATGGGCATCTTTGTCTTGTGCTGGATTTCAGAGGGAAGGCTTTTAGCTTTCCCCCATTTAATATGATGCTGGCAGCAAGTTGGTCCTATATGCGTTTTATGTTGAGAAAAAGACATTGTGTATTTATTTTCTTTAGGGCTATTTTTAAAAAATCATGAATGAATTTGGGCTTTGTCAGTGGCCTTTTCTGTGATTATTGAGATGATCATGTGATTTTTGTCCTTACTTCCTTTTATGTGATATATTATATTTATTGAGTTGTATGTGCTGAACCACCCTTACATTCCTGGTATTAAGCCCACCTGGGCATGGCATATGTTCTTTTGATGATTTGTTCTATTCTGCTTGCCAGTAGCCTCTTACGGAGCTCTGCATCTATGTTTATTTGAGAAACTGGTCTATGATTCTCTTTTTTGGTTGGATCCTTGTCTGATTTGGAGACTAAGATAATGTTAGCCTCTGAGAATGATTTTGGAAGCACTCCTTCCTTCTCAATTTCATTAAAAAGTTTGAGGAATATTGGTTTAGATCTTCCCTAAAGTCTTTGCAGAATCTGGATGTGAATCTTCTTCCAGTCCTGGGCTTCTTAGTCTGTAGTTTTATATAATTAATACTTTAATTATACTGCTTGTTAAAGTCTTCTTAATCCAGTTTTGGTAATTAACATGTATCTAAGACTGTCTCCATTCAGAGTTCAGAGTTCTTCAATTATTCAGCATATATGTTTGTGGAATAGTTGCTAATCATTTTCTGGATTTTAGCAGTATCCATTGTGATTTCACCATTTTCATTTCTAGTTGCATTAATTACTTTAACAAGTTTCTAAAATACAACTGATACAACTTCATAAATACAGCTCATCACTACTGACTTTGGGCTATCAGAAGGGCAAGTGGGGTGCTGCTCATTTTCAAACACCTCAGAGCCTTTACAGAGCTTGGACACGAGCTCCAGTGAGGAAGGAACAGGGCAAGCCCCACTCGCCATGTGACTAACGCAAGATCAGACCCAACAGGGCCCACGTAGTTCAGGTGACAGGAAGCCCCAATAGGCCTGTGGACTCCGCTCAGCCTGGAGTCAGCGCCACCCTCTACTTAAGTAGGTTGTCTGCCTACAGGAGAGAAGTGTATGTCTACAAATCCTTATTGTCTTCCTGAGTGTATTTTTTTCCAGTAATTTCTAAACAAAACAGAATTATGGGTTTGAATGACCACCAGATGTATACATTATGAACTTTAATTCTTTGAACTCTGCCAATAAAGTGGATATAACTGGTGAAGTAAAGAAATAGCTGGGAAAAATCAAGAATTTTCTCTCACAAAAGCAAGTGTATCATTCTCAATATTCTAAAAATAAAAGTACTTTTCCTGTTAAGTACTGTAGACTTTTCTTTATAATGATGAGTTTTAAATAGTGAGATATTAATAGAAATATCTTTTTTTATTACTCTTTATTCTTTGTTCAAAAGAAACAACTTCCAAAAGAAGCAGCCAACGTCTACACTAAAAGTAATTCACCCTGTGATTACAGCTTTCTGCATTCCAATTCTTCTGCTGTTTTTTTAAAACGGTAATTCTGTTTGATGAACTCATCCTGTACTTTTCCCACACTGCTTCTGCAGCTGGAATAACAGGGTCGCGTGATAAAGAGCAGGTGCACGTTACAATCAGACAATTCTTTGGCTTTAAGATTCTTTGATTTTAAGCTCATTAGGATACAAATGACAAGGACCATAAGAATACAAGAAAGTAAATTTTCTTCAGCTTCAAGTTTTAAAAAATAACTTTTGTGCCTGATACAAAATGTTTTAAAAATAAAACCAAACACACACACACACACACACACACACACACACACACACACACCCAAATATACAAAGCCCCAAATTTGTAAGAATATTACTTTTAAAATTAGTTATTTTGATCTTACCACAAAGACCAACTTCCCAACGTTTGTCCAGGGGAAATCATACAGTAACTGCTTCTCTTCATCAAGATTCTGTGAAAAGAATTACAACGCACGTGGAGTTATAGAATAAATAATACTCTAAGATCGCTCTAAAGTCTTCCCCAGAAAACTAAAATTCAGTAATTAAAATCTGAAAGACTTCTGAAACTCTCTTTGGAAAGGTAAAGACAGTAATTAAAAGATTAGTGATAAAATTCTATAGCACTGGGCTCCTGGCAACTGCATGAACTGGCTGTCTGAAGGGAATCTTTTCCCTTCTGGCCTATCCACACAATTTAAATAAGAGGCCCAAAAATTCAGGCATACCAGAAAAGTGCTAAGAGACTGACTTTCATAACTAGATATTCTGCCACATTAAAGGTAAGACATCCTTAGAGCATCCTAATGTTTTGTGGAAAGGTATTTTCCCTCCCTGTAGGATAATGGATACCACTTTCCAGGGACAAGTTTTATCACCTAAGTACAGCAGAAATTAAAATGTCTAGCCAGACCTCATATTAAAATGCCATTTTTCTCTCTGCACTTATTAACTGTTCTGTGGGATAAAAGAGAACACTGAAAAATCAATGACATGCAAAGAAATGTTAGGGTAGTAACGATCTGTTAGCGATGTGGTGGTGACGCATCTGGGCTACTCTCCGGCCTGTTTCCTACTACGGGGAACTCACTCCTGGCAAGCATCAGGTTGAGTCACTTCACCCAACCTGTATCCTTCAACATCTGTGCAAGACGAACAGGAAGCAGTGGCTGGAGACAGCCCTCAGGAGTGTGCTTACACGTAAGATGTGGTCAAGACCAGCTGACACTTCTTTCTCATTCACCCACCTGAAAAATCTGTATTCCTCGCATGGTCAGCCCAAGGGTCAGTGAAGCTTCAATCTCCCTTTTATCCTGTTAGAATAAAATCGTATGAAAAAAGAGTATTTTTCCAAATGAATACTTCAGCATCAAAGAAATAGAAAGAGATTCTGTAATTTAAAAGCATCTGACTTACAATAACTTTGCTCAAGTCTTTCCATATGCCTAGTATCCAATGAGATTTCAGAAAACCATAAGCGTATGCTAAATTAATAACGGCATGTAATACATTTTGTATCCTTAGAGTTCAAATTTTAGCATGGTCACTAGAGTATACGCACGTTCACTCTGACAATACTCTAAATACTTATGCTATTAAGAGCTCTAGAAGGTAACACTATTTTTTGCTGCTTTTGCATCATTTCATTTATTTTTCACCTTCCATCTTAGGCTTACTTGCTCCTCTAATTTCATAGTTACACTCTGAGAGGTATCAAACTTTATATATATTTAAAACAGGACTAATTTTACAGCTCCATGAAACCAAACTGCAAGCAAGTGACTAAACAGTTATGATTGTCTCATGACAACAGATAATACAGTTATCTTTTATATTTAGTTTGGAAATATGTATTTTTAAGAAACTCAATTATTGCTTGCCAGTATGACACACATTCTTCTAGTTAAACTGTAAACTGTAACACGTAAAACTGAAACTATAACAAACATAAGGAAAAAATTCTACAATTAAAAAGGTACTCGGAAATTTGGCCACATCTTTTATGTGCTCATCTGTGGTAAATACATTTAAGGAATGAAGTTCAAAATGGAATAATAAGAGTTACTTAATAACTAAAATATTTTCATCATGAGGTATCCTGAAACAATAAATGGATGTGTGCACAACACTCCCCAATACCATGGAAAGAGATATTTTTAGAGAATGTATCTCCCCTTGGCATAGAGAAGGCATAGCCTATTTCAGTGTTTGGACTATTCTTTTCCAACTCCTGCATTTTTTATGTCAGAAAGGCACATGCAGTGTAAGATTTAACAGGAGAGGCCAATCCATCACTATTTAAGCTGTGGTCAATTTCCCAGCCCAGCTGTACTGATTGCTTTCTGAAATAAGACTCTGCTCATAAAATGCTGGTTGTTCACATGTGAGGTGTTTACCGGTGGGGGAAGGGACACAAAGCATTTTGTTTTTTCTTCCCAGAATGCTCCCTGCCCTGTCTACCCTTTTTGCATCAATAAACCCTAAATGCATCAGATTTAATGGCTGCCTCTTGATTTCTCCAAAGGATGAAAACTGCCCTTCATGTGACAACATCTACTCAGCCACTTTAATCACATTACTAAATATCTTGTTTCAAGCAGACAAGCAAGTCACTTTCCATGTCATGTAGAAAGAACTACATGCTAAGCAAAATTTAAAAATTAAATCTTGCAGAAAGACAAACTGGGTATTTTTACTTCACTAAAAGATTATTAATAGGATTCTTTAAAATAGCAAGTTTCCTCGGCAAGTGAGGCAAGAAGCACTGACTAGTTACCGAGCATCTGCTAATGCGCCAGGGAGCCCACCGTGTTAGCATTTCATGTTCATTACCCCACGGACCCTCCCAACCGCTGGAGTTCACAGCACTGCTCCTCATAATAGATGGCCCAGGATTATAGCTGCAATGGCCCAGGACCCCAGCAATCAGGAATAGTGACATAGGGCTTTTAAGTGATGTCTAATTTCAAAGCCAGAATCTTTCCAATGTATTTTTCATACTTGTAATATATTTTAAAATATAAGCTGATTATTAAAAATGTTATTTGTTGGCATTTTTTCATGTAAAATGAGGTGCCACAATAGGGGGAAAAGTCCCAAGTCAGTCTTTTAGGAATTCACTGCAAAAGATTCTACAGACCTTAACTGTGCCTTTCAAGTCACAGTACATCTTTTGGGGAGGGAGAGGTGAAGGAAGGGGTGGAAGGAATACAGAGACCAGTTGCTGGCCACTTACTAAATTTTTGGGGTTGGGGACACAGCTCGGAGTCTAAGTGCCTGCTGGCAAGCAGAAGGACCCAGGTTTGATCCCCAGTACTGCATACTATGCATGCCATGCCAGCCACCAAAACCAGGTATGGTGGAGCACACCTGTAATCCCAGGCCTGGGGAAGCTGAGACAGGAGGATCACTACGAGTCTGAGCTGCACAGTGAGACCCAGTACCGAATGAATAAATGAATGAGAGTGAATGAATGAATGAATGAATTAAAGGGCCATGGAAATAGCTCAGCAGTCTAAGTGACTGCCTAGGCAAGTGCAAGGAGCCAGGTTTGAGCCCCACCACCACATGCTGTGCTGTCCCCACTGCCGGCCACCAAGACCAGGCGTGGTGGTGCACACCTGTAATCCTAGTGCTGGGAAGGTTGAAACAGGAGGATCACTATGAATCTGAGCTGTGTAGTGAGACCCTGCACCAAATACATTTTTATAAAAAACTTAATAAATTAATCAATTAATTAATTTTTGGAACCAGCTAGAAAGATTACCCAGCACTACAAACCAAATACAGCCCAGTCTCCAATGGTACAGTTATGCTAATCTTAACATAAAGGGTACAGCAGAGATAATAAACACAGTAATAATAGTAACAATAGCAAGTTTAAAGTGTGATGGGCACAGTTTTAGGTCGTCTTTATTGCTGCCATCCTAAGGAGTAGGTTCCTGACCCTAGTTAATTATGGGGATATTGAAACATATTGGTTAAATACTTCGCCCAAGATCCCACAGGAAGAAGCCAAGCTGGGATTCAATCCTAGGCAGTCAGGCCCAAAGGACTATGTTCTGGACTACTTCATCCCTTTGGTTTGGAGGCATGCATGGGGATTCAGGAGCTCCTGCCAAGGAGGTGTACTTGGTGAGCAGGGACAAGGGGGGGGGGGACAGAAGGTGAGAAGATGATAAATGGTGTGAGGTGCTCTACCCCATTCTTGTTTGGGCATCTGACTTCTGGCCCAGGTTAGAAAAATGAATCTCAAGGGCTGGCCAAATAGCTCAGTGGATCAAAGTGCCTGTAGGCAGGTGCAGGGGCCGGAGGTTCAATCCCTGGGCCTGCCGTGCAGGCCCCACCCGCAGAGCGCCCTGAGATGGCAGTTGAGACTGGGGGCACCCAGTAATCCCAGCACTTGTGAGGCTGTAAACAGGTGGATCACTACAAGTCTGATCTAGTAGTAAGACCCTGAACACCCGGTAGACCCTTCCCTAAAATACAAAATAAATAAATAAATAAAAAGAAAATAAATAAAAAGAAAAATGAGCCTTAGGATGCACAGGATACAAAGGACTACGGACTTCAGAGAGTGAGGTGAGTGCAGAGCCTGGCTCATGCTCAGGAGCTTTGTCACCAAGGGCTGGGCTGAACCTGGCTCTGCCACTTGGTTCTACCATCTCGGGTATTACTTAACCTCCTAAGCCTCAGTTCTGTAAAACAGTGATTATAGTTTCACTCTCATAAGTTACAAAGATTAAAAAAAAACAAGAAAAGAAATACAAAGTGTGCCCAATAAACATCATACTCCCTAAACACGAGCTTAAGTTCTTGAGACTGCTGCATGCACCGTGGGTGTGGCTTGCCTCTAAGCAAAATTAAACATGAGTTGTAAGTGTTACTCCCCAAAGCAGAGCAGCACATTTGGGGTGGAGAAAAAAACTATTCCATTATCACTAAAAAACCACACAATTTGTAACCATTTCTTTATCTCACTATTAAGTTCATGAAAAGAAAAAAGAGAGAAATGCTTCATCCTCATTCTTGACCAGAAGAAAACACCATTGCTTGACAGAATGACCCACCAGCGTCTTCAATTGCTCTGTCATGGCTGCCTCTGTGCCCCAAATTGATTGGAAATGTGTATCTTTTAGGGTTATTTTGACTTTGGGGAGAGTCAGGAATGGCCTGGCGCCAGAACACTGCATGAGGTGGATGAGAGCACACCGCCATGTTTCAGGAAGCTGCCTTTCCATGTACTGCACTCGGCTGCAGCACTCACCGTATTTCTTTTTTTAGGATTTCTTTCTTTTCTTTTTTGTGCCGGGTCTCACTACATAGCCCACATTAGTAGTGATCCTCCTGATTTCTGCCTCCCAAGTGCTGGGATTCGGACTCCATCGCCGGCTCAGCACACCCGGAGGTGGCCGGCGCGGCAGCTCACCGTATTTCTGACCACACCTCCTACAGACACTCGTGAAAGAGAACTTCTAGAACTACTTCTGAAAATGGCAAGAAAGGTGGAGAACCTGTGTTCTACCTGAAGGGGAGTATTTTAATGGGATTAATAACAATGTGTCTTTTACTTGTAATAACTTAAAAATTGAAATGGTCACCATACATTTTGATCACCATTTGTATGTTAATGAAACATTAACAAGCCTGTTAATCAGGGCTTGCTAGTACACGCCTGTACTCTCAGCACTCTGGGAAGTACAGGAGGACTGCCAAGTTCAAACCCAGCCCAAGCAACTTAGTAACTTAGTGAGACACTGTCTCAACACTGTATAATTCCTTTTTTAAAAAAGGGTTTGGGGATATAGCTTAATGTGAAGGACATGGTGAAGTACTGGGAAGAGAGCCTGTTTTAAAAAGGAAATCACAGTTTTCAAGATGACTGAAATGCTACCTAGGAGTGCTCTCCTCAGAACCACAGACACAGCGCAGCTCTGTACCTTATACAACCTGTAGTAGTGAACAGCGACGTCATCCAGCCGGACAGCTTCTTTGATATATTTAAGATGGGCCTCGGAAGCAGTCAGTGCAAACTGATCTTTGTGCATGTTTGGAATGTGCTTCAGGATGTAGTCCTTGCCCCTCTTGGAAACAACCTGTTGGGACATAAGGGGGCGTGCAATGGAGCATTTGTTGGAGGCATGCAAGTACAACTCCCACCCCAAATGATGGAAGGGTGAGATGGAAGGGTGAGAGTTTAAAATAGCCTGTGCAAGCTGGCTAATTTCCACTGGAAAAGTCCTACTTTTGTTCTGCTTTCACCATCTGTATGTTACTGGCTGAATCAGCTAATACTATAAGCTACAAACTCCATCCGGGGTAGTGCCGCATATCTAAAAAGAAAAAATGACGAGAAATGGGGAAAATGGGTTCTTCTGGCTATTAAGTCACCAAGAAAAATATCCCATGCAAGCACGCATGATTTTGTGTACCTCCTAGTTTACGCTTGCAAAATGACTGGTACCCTGAAATACACCCAGTCTCAGCATATCTGCAGGTTCTGGGTCCTACCTAATTCTTCCAAAATTATAGCCATGGGGGTTGAGGGGGAGTTCAATGCTCATCTGGAGAAAACAGTGGACAGGGAAGAATTCTCTGACAAGCAAGAGTTCACATGACTCCAGATTTTGGGCACTGGGCCCTAGACAGAGCTAGGATTACAATGAAGTGAGGTGGGAAGATGAATTTGATGTAGGACATTTTGAGTTTGAGGAACCTGATAAAAGCTACCTCAGAGACTGGAAAGAAACAGAGTTGGGAGTTACCTGCATGTACGTGGATTTGTATGAAATTGCCCCAGATGTGAGCTGTAGAATATATTATACAGCAAAGCATAGCTGTATAGTATATAGCAAAGTATAGCAGCCAAATTCAGGAAAAGAAGTGAAGGGTATTCTCTGGATTCAGCTGTACTGGGGCCCCTGGTGATCTTACCGACAGCACTGAGTAAGTAGGCTGGTAGAAAAGGAAGGCTGACGGAAGTGGCTTGAGGAATACACATACCAAGGATGCATGACTTTTACAGGCCTTCCTGAGGAGGCAGCTGAAGGAGGTGGCTCCTCTTTCTCAAGGGTACACGAGTAGCATCAAGTTTAGTGTGTTCTGACTGAAGGAGTGAGTTTGACAAGAGGTGACACCACAGAAGAGAGAAGACACAGCAGATTCAGGGAAGATAAGACAAACAGACAGGACCAGGGCGAGACTGTTCATGCTAGCACAACCTACATTTCCCCGCTGACGCAACGGGGTGGTTCCTGTCATGTGAAGAAAGGACACGGAGCTGGAGTGAGAAATTGACTTAAGATTTATTTTCTCAGTCTAGGAAAACTGTGAATGATCTCAACCTTGAAGAAATGCTTTTCTCTTCAAAGGGGGAAAATGCAGCTTCATGAAAGGTGGGTAAGAAGGCCACAGTCAAGTGCATACATGCTGAAAGGAGGCTGGCAACCTCACGCTCCACTGTGCTGAGGAGGAGCAGTGCCCTGCCCATCAGCCAGCTGCCCACTGAGGACCTCAAGACATCGCGTGTGTCCAGCTCTCGAGTGTTAGGTTTCTAGCTGGGCATCATGAGCACCAGTCACAGAACATGTGGGTTCCCATCGCATGAAGGAGCAGAGAGCAGCACAATGAACTAGAAATGCACTTGAGAAAAGCCCTCATTAAAGTCTGGAAACAGTGCCTACCCAAGATGGGAAGTAAGCCTCGGGCTCAAAGTATTTTCCATAGTGCTTGTTCCTTTTGAAGTTTCCAAGATCAGCCTGCAGGGCGAAGGCTGCCAGTAGGAAGTAGGCCTCCTCTCGGAGCACACACTGAGAATGAAGGACTTGTTTTCTCAGGTGCCAGTAATAATAGTATCTTGCTGCTCTGTCACTAGGAAAATAGAAGAAAGCAGAAGTCACAGTCCGGTGGAACAATGCGACAGAAGGCACATAAACAGCCCAAGCGCTGCTTTCCATCTGCTGACAGGAGCCTGCTCCTGCTCCCCCGCCCACCTCCTGAAACAGGGTGGTCACAGCTAGGACCTGCGTCACTCAGGTCACGGAAGCTGGAACACCAAGTCAGGCTGCCCAAGCTGCAAAAACAGTCTCTCCTCAGCTCATCACACTTGATTTTCTCAGAGGAGGGGAAAGGGTCTGAAAAATTCCACTCTGACATGGTAAACACAGCACTGAACATAGAGAACTGAGAAGCTCTCACATTTGTTGTCTGCGTTTTGAAATTTCTGCCACAATAGTGCTGTATGGGATATAAATGAGAATAGTATTAGCCAGGATTCTGGCTTTTATGTTTTGCTGTAATTTTAAAAAAATTGTTTCTTAGTTAAGTACATTACAAATACTCTAAGGCTCCTTTACAAATGTTTGTTTATATGCCTTCCTGAAAAAAATCTGCATACCTAGAGTTCTTTTTGTGTTTGTACTTCCCTGAGAATGAATAAACTGAAAGCCACCCTTAAATGTTTTTGTTTCATATTAAGTGAATGTTACTTTATGGGTACATTTTCATAAGCCTCCTCAAAACCATCACGATTGCCTCCACAAAAAGAAATGCTCATTGCAAAATCCGCTGAGGCCAGAAATACAATCGCCACTAAATGTGTTGAGCAAGAAGTGCAGGTAGGGAAAAACTTGGTTAAAAAAATAAAAAACTTCATGGGTAAGCAGGATGTTTGTGATCAAAGTAAAAACACACTAAGAAGTGTGTGCATAGATTTGTATTTTAATAAGCTTATTTGTCTCCCATTACAGTAAGCTGAGTTTACCTGATTCATAGTTTTTCAGTAGATGATAATATAAACATGGCTTTATTTTAACCAAGTATGAAGAGCTTAAACATAAAGCATTTATAGATTTCTTTCCCTGGGGACCCAGTGCTTTTTGAGCATGTCTTTTCATAATGCTGACCACACACTGTTTGTACTGGTTCATCCTTGGGGGGAAGGCAGAAGGGATGAATTCAACATTCATTAAGCCCCAGGGAGTTAATTAGTAGTTAACTAATAAATTTTCTTTCTTTCTAGAGCATTCCTCACAGGTAAATAAGAAGAAAAATTTATTGTATATAAATTCAGCCTAACGAAGTTTCCTAAGCTTTAAATAAAATTCTTCGAGGGCTGATGTTTTTTGGCTTTAATTTGCATCAGGCAGTGATATAAAACACTATCAAGAACTAATCTGTCACATAACTCACTAGCTGATGTACCTTTTTCTCTTTCACATGGCCTTTACCAAAGTTTAAAAACAAAGCAAAGCTAGGGGTGGTGGAGCCGGCCTGTAAGCCTGGCACTCAGGCAGCTGAGCAGGATGATCGCCGTGAGTTCAAGGACAGCCTTGTGTACAAAGTGACAACAGCACAGTACAACCAACCCTGTCTCAAAAAATCAAAACAACAACAACAAAAAAAACCCAAAACCCAAACCAACCCTAAAAAACTAAAAACCAAAAAGCCAAGGTGAAGCAGAGGTCACATTTCCTACAGTTTTCTCTTAGGCAAAAAAAAAAAAAAGTACCTCTGAAAGTTTTTCAGCACTGAATCCTCCTATACAAAATGAACCAAGCTTTAAAACTGGGAGATTCTGAGTCTGCATCACGAGCATGGTTCATGCACCCAGCCCTGGGCAAAAACCGTCGACTGCCTGCCCTTGCCAAGACCTACCTCAGAGTACTACAAGAGCTCCACTGGGCTTAACCCCGCTCTGAATCAGTCAGTAAGAAGAGAAGCAAGACCCCAAATATGAAAGGAAACCTGGCTAAAAAGAAGGCCTTTCTCCATTTCCTACCCTACCCACTCCATCCCTGGAAAAGAAAATAATCCTTTAATCAAGCTCTCCACTCTTCACAAAACTGCTTCTTCTTTATGACTATTTGTTTGTGAAAATGTGGAGTAAAGAAAATGATAGCTAGTGATAGTGATAATGTTTTCATTCATAATTTACCATCACCATTTATTTATTCAACAAATACTCATTCAGTGTCTACGACACCTATGTTTAGGAACCAAAGGTATGTGAGTAAAACTGTGAGCAGAAAAACTAAAAAAGAAAACACAACACTGCTGTTACAGAGCTTATGTTTCCAGAAGTGGAACACCAGAACGCTGGTGTGTTGTCAGAAGCGCTGCGGGAGGCAGGAGGCTTGCACTTCTCCTTGTCCTCATACCTGATCAGTCTGCCGTTTTCCACATAGTACTGTACTCGGAAATGTATAATCATGGGAGGCCCAAACTGGTCAATGCCCTGAAACAAAGATACGCATAAAAAACAAGCTATTCGAAATAAGTTACTTCACAAATGAATTTCAAAAGTCACCATTTTAGCACCGTTTGCCAGATGCTTTTTCAGCAGGGAAGGGCTTGGGCTAATTGTAGTCATAGCGAGCGCTGAACACTGGGCAACTGTCCCCTGTGGATAGCAGGTTCCTGCGAAACTAGGAAGTTACAAAGCCAAACAGGGCACCAGCCCTCTTCTGATTGCTAGTCAAAGTAATGCCAATGACAACATACGGGAGGATAAAAATAATGCCATGGAAATTTCTAGCTGAGATCCAGCTCCCAGCTCCGCTCTGTCCCCTGTGGTGACCATTTGCTCCTTATTACAAATGTCCTCTTGTTCCCTTGACATTCCACATACCAAATTCTGTTTGTTTACTCAGACAGTCATGCTTCTTATTCCGAGCTGGCTTTGAAGTAGTCTTCCCCTTTACCCTGAGAATTCTTAACTACAAACTGGTAGATCTGGGATTAAGTATTATGACTTTATTCTGATTTAGGAGGGTGATCTTGGAAACTCTATGCAAATTTCCTTGTGAATGTTCTCCCACATAAACAGAATTTATAATTACTAAATAAGGGTACTGGTATAATGAAATATGAAGGATCAAATATATGTATAGTAAAAGTAGCATTAATTACTAATAAATTCTAGCACAAGTTTTGATAACACAGCCACAAGAAATAACTTTTCTTTTACTTTCAAAGTGTCATTCTGATATTGCTAAAAAATTTATTACCCAATATTATTTATAGACATTCAACATAAATCATTATACCTGACATCTTACAATTTATAATTTCTTTTCCCAATCTTTACAGAATGAAGTATTGCTTAAGAGTTTTTTCTAATATATAAAAATTCAGATAAACTTGTTTAAAAACATCAAAATAATTTTGCTCCTAAATGTAGCCTCACCCAGGTGACTTCGCATTGTCGTACCTTGCTGGCCTCTTTCTTCCACTCTTTTGGACAATACTTATAAAGCTTTTGTTGCATTTCCATGTACACATGTTCATTATCTGTACAATGAAAAAAGGAGATAAAACACTAAAGAAAAGACACATTTTTAAAAAGAATATTCAGAGATAACAACTTTAAAAATGCATCAAGATATGGGAATACAGTCTGAATTTATAGCACCAAGAAAGCTCAACAAGATACTAAAGGATAAAAGGTTCTGTGAGCTACACATTCATGAGATTACACATTATTTTGCTTCTGCAATATAGAACTCATACTGGTGATCTATGTAATGTTTAGAAGAAACATTAGTTTCCAACTCCTGCTTTTCTTTCCCCTTTCTAGGATCATTATAATGTAGGAATGTAACTTCAAACACTGTAGTATTAGTTTTAGAAAAAGACTGCCCTTATAAGTGCCAAATAATGAAACAGGGCAGAAATATCTTAACTGCTATGGGAGACATTAGGCAGCAGCAATGAGAGCCTCTTTTTGCCTCCTGCTTGTGAAAAATAATCTTTAAGAATATTCATTCTCTGTCTCTCCATAGCAAAACACATGACAAAATGATAAACCATTACTTGCACTGCCTCTGGAACCAATCTTGGGGGAAGAAAGGAACCTTATGCAAAACAAGCATGAATGCCAAAATATTCCTTTCAAGGGACTGATAGTTATTTATAAAGCAAACAGGATGTGATATAAAAATCATCTAAACATGAAAACAAGATGCCACAAAAATTTTTATTTTTCCTAAAGAGAAATCTTGGGGATCTTGGTGGGGGGAAGACGGGTGGGGGGAGGAGTGGGGGTAAGAGGGGGGAGAGAGACAGAGAGAGAGAGAGAGAGAGAGAGAGAGAGAGAGAGACAGACAGACAGACAGAC